>ML427590.1:0-75487 GCA_005239525.1 Nicotiana knightiana
ACTGTTTTGGAGTACAATACTCCAAAATTCTGTCCATTTTGGTAAGGAAAAACTGTTCATTGGAAAAAATTTTGGTTTTGGGCAGATTTTTGGTCAAATACTCATCATTTTTGGATAGATTTTTGGCTAAAACAGATCTGTCCCAAAGTCTTTTATTCTCATATATAAATGGGAATTCTTCCCTTATCTTGAATCCTGGACACACATATTGAAAGATCTCTTAACACTAAAAAAAAAGGGAAGACAAGATCAATAGAAAAGATAGCAACTGAGAGAACAAAAGGGCTTCAGTTTCCTCTTCATAGGTTCCAGAAAAAATAGACAAGTCCCTTAGGTATCTGTTTTATACTTTGTTTGGTATGTTGGTTTAATCTTTGTCTGGTGTCCTGGAGTTTGATGTTCGCTGTTGTTTCGTTGTTCGTTTCTGCTGTCTTGTTGCTGATTTTCTGCCAGTAAATTTCATCTTGTTACAAATCAGGTAACCCTTGAACTTTTTTATTGCAGATTCTTGATGACAATGAAAAGATTTGAATCCGTTTGATTGGTGGAACATGTGATATCTGATTTCGGTCTTAAGATAATTGTTGCATCAATGTTATAACATGTGAATATGTTGTATTTAGCTATAACTTTCATTTTTGTTCACAAAACAATACTCTGTTAGTGTGTTATCTAGTTGCTAAAAGGCCTATTTCTTTCGTTTACTTCATTTTGTTAAGCGTAGCCAATGTTACATTACCTATTTGTTCTTCCATCATGTTATTATTTATTTATTTATTTTTCTTAAAATTACGTTGTCTTCGTTTGTTTATCTATTGTCATTGTTCGTTATGTACTTTGAGTTGGATGATAGTTTAGATGAAATTTTTAGTGTCTTGTGACCTTTTATTTTTTGGAGAAATGGTGAAAGGATTAATTTTGGAAGTAAGGAAAGTCTCTTGTAAGCTAAAAGTCAAGTAGATCCATGCGCCCATTTGTCTCCTGACTCGTTGTATTTGTATTACTAATAAGCTAAGAGTTTTTATCACTGTTATTTGCTTGCTGGGTTACTTTTAGGTTAACTGGATTGTAGTATTTATCTATATATAGTAAATAAATTGGTAGTAGTCTTTTGGAGCTAATAGGCCATGATGTATCATGGAAGAGATAAAGTAATTTGGCCCTGTAAATTAGGCCCAGGTCTGAAGCATGCTAAATTGCCCAATTTTTTTTAATAACTACGTGGGCCAAGAAAGCTTATTTTCTGCGGGCCCAATATTAATTAAGCTAGATGGCTCATTCCGTTTTTCTTTATAAAAGTAAATAAAGAGGCTGGACCATTTCTCCTAAGACAACCATAAGCTTGCCCAGACGATTAAAAATAAAGCTTTCTCCAATAGATGCAATAAAAGTGTATGTCTCTTTAAATATTTAGTTTGTCTTCTTAATAGCTAAAATATTTTCAATTAATTTAAACACTAGGCAATTAGTAGGCGCGCTGTAACTTCACGGAATCGCTTGCGTAGCGTGATGTTTAACATTAAATAAATTAATTCAACAATGTCATTTCATACTCTTTAGTTTTTTTTGTTAATCTTTATTTTTAACTAATAATTTGCCAAAATCGCGGATTCGCTTGCGTAGCGCAATAGTTGATTTTTAATTAATTCCTTTAAATGTAGCAATTTTTTTTTTCTTCTCAAAGTACTAATAATCTTCGTCATAATTGCGGATTCACTTGCGTAGCTCTGTTATGATAAAATTAATAAATTTCGTCTCGATCACGCATTCGCTTGCGTAGCGTGATTATGACGACGTAATATTTCCAAAATTATTTTCCTTATAAATCTAATGATCAAGAAGCAAAAGCGGACGAGTAAAACACAGAAATTAATAAAACACAGTTTATTCAGAATTAATTTAAGCCAAGTTTAAGTCAATAAAGCGACCGTGCTAGAACCACGGGACTCGGGGAATGCCTTACACCTTCTCCCNGCATATATCTTTTGGGGGGTAGAAAAGGGGTGTGACACCGAAGAATGCGGACAACTTCATCCTAATGACTATCACAGGGAGAATCCATAAACTGACCCACAACACTCACAGAAAAAGAAATGTCAGGTCTAGTCACTGTGAGGTAATTTAATTTACCAACCAACCGCCTATATCTTGCAGGATCGCTAAGAGGCTCCCCCTGTCCTGGCAAAAGTTTAGAATTCGGATCCATGGGAGTGTCAACAGGTCTACAACCTGTCATTCCTGTTTCCTCAAGAATATCTAAAGCATACTTCCGTTGTGAGATCACAATACCTGAGCTAGACTGAGCGACTTCAATACCCAGAAAATACTTTAATCTGCCCAGATCCTTAGTCTGAAAGTGCTGAAAGAGATGTTGCTTCAAGTTACTAATACCATCCTGATCATTGCCGATAATAACAATATCTGCAACATAAACGACCATATAAATACAGAGATTTGAAGCAGAATGTCGATAAAATACATAGTGATCAGCTTCACTACGAGTCATGCCAAACTCCTGAATGAACTTACCAAACCATGCTCGAGGAGACTGCTTTAGATCATAGATGGACCGACGCAACCGACATACATAGCCACTGGACCCCCTGAGCAACAAAACTAGGTGGTTGCTCCATATAAACCTCATCCTCAAGGTCACCGTGAAGAAAAACATTCTTAATGTCCAACTAATAGAGAGGTCAATGGTGAACAACATCCATAGATAGAAAAAGGCGGACTGATGCTATTTTAGCCACGAGAGAGAAAGTATCACTGTAATCGAGTCCAAATATCTGAGTATACCCTTTGGCAACAAGACGAGCCTTAAGTCGATCAACCTGGCCATCTAGACCAACTTTGACTGCATACACCCAACGACAACCAACAGTCTATTTACCCGAAGGAAGAGGAACAAGCTCCCAAGTACCACTCGTATGTAAAGCAGACATCTCGTCNAGTCGATTTACCCGAAGGAAGAGGAACAAACTCCCAAGTACCACTCGTGCGTAAAGAAAAAATCTCGTCAATCATAGCCTGTCGCCACCCGGGATGAGACAGTGTTTCACCTGTAGACTTAGGGATGAAAACAGTGGACAAAGATGACATAAATGCATAATGGGATGATGACAGATGATGGTAACTTAAAACAACATAATGGGGATTAGGATTAAGTGTGGACCGTATACCTTTTCGTAGTGCAATCAGTTGATTAAGAGGAGACAAGTNAGTTGATTAAGAGGAGACTAAGTTCGCAGTATTAGCAGGGTTAGGTGCAGGACGTGAATCAGTTGGGCCTGATGCTGGGTGCAGACGACGATGATAAGTCAGGAGTGGTGGAGCTGTAGAAGGTTGAACTGGACTAGGTGGTGGCACTGGAGCTATAGTTGGTGGAACTGGACTAGGTGGTGGCACTGGAGCTATAGTTGGTGGAACTGGACTAGGTGGTGGCACTGGACTCGGTGGTGGCACTGGAGCTATAGATGGTGGAACTGCAACTGGATCTATGGAGGAAGATGAACGGGAGATAGTGATTGAATCTCCAAAAGACTGAACTGGTAGCACCTCAGAAATGTCTAAGTGATTAACTGGACCTGTGAAGTATGATTGGGTTTCAAAGAAGGTAACATCAGCAGACATGAGAAACCCCTGGAGGTCAGGAGAATAATATCGATATCCCTTTTGTGTTCTCGAGTAACCCAAAAATATGCACTTAAGAGCACGAGGAGCTAACTTATCTTTTCCTGGAGTAAGGTCATGAACAAAACATGTACTCCCAAAGACACGGGGTGGAAGAGAGAACAAATGTAAGTGGGGAAACATGACAAAGAATGGAACTTGTTTCTGGATAGCTGAAGATGGCATACGATTAATAAGATAGCAAGATGTAAGAACTACATCCCCCAAAAAACGCAGCGGAACATGAGATAGTTTGAGTAGGGTACGGGCAGTTTCAATAAGATGTCTATTCTTTATTTCAGCTACCCCATTTTGTTGGGATGTGTACGGACAATATGTTTGATGAATAATCCCATGGGAGTTCATAAACTGCTGAAATGAGGCAGACAAATACTCTAGGGAATTATCACTACGAAATGTGCGGATAGAAACCCCAAATTGATTTTGAATTTCAGTGTGGAAGGTCTGGAAAATAGAAAACAACTCAGATCGATTTTTCATCAAAAATATCCAAGTGCACCTCGAATAATCATCAATGAAACTGACACAGTAGCGGAATCCCAAGGTAGAACTGACCCGAGTAGGACCCCAAATATCTGAATGGACTAAAGTAAAAGGTGACTCTGCTCGATTATCAAGACGCCGCGGAAAATGGGAGCGCGTATGCTTACCGAGCTGACATGACTCACACTCTAGAGTGGACAAGTGGGATAAGGCAGGTACCATTTTCTGAAGTTTTGACAAACTGGGATGTCCCAACAGTTTATGTAATAAATGTGGTGAATTAGTAACGAGACAAGTTATTGAAGGAAGACAATATGTGAGTCCATGTGATTTTGCAAGGATAAGGTAATAAAGTCCATTTGATTCACGTCCGGTACCAATGATCCGCCATGTACTGCATTCCTGTATAAAAACAAGGTCATCAAGAAATAAAATAACAGATTTAAGTTATTTGGCTAAGCGACTAACATCTATGAGATTAAAAGGAATACCGGGAACATAAAGAACTGAGTCTAAAGGTAGGGAAGGAAGTGGACTTGCTTGACCTATTGCAGTTGCCATGGTTTGAGACCCATTGGCCATTGTGACTGTTGGAAGAGATTGAGAATATGAAATACTAGTGAAAAGAGATTTGTTACCAGAAATATGATTAGATGCACCTGAATCAATGACCCAAGACTTAGAGGTTGAAGATTGGGAGACACAAGTCACGCTACTATCTGTTGGAACAAAGGAGGCTAATTCTGAAGATGTCTGTTTACGTGCTTTGTACTGAAGGAACTTAATGTAATCTGGTAACGAAACCATCTGGATTGGATTCATTGCATTTAATCCAACGGATTGTGAGTTAAAGGCTTCAGATATGAATGCCATTATAATATCGCACCGGAAAAAGCAAAAATTTTCTGGAAATCACTATTCACGCCAGAAAAATATAAAAGTGGTCAGAATTTGATTTAAATTGGATGGGTAGCTCAGATTTGTGAGGAGAAGACACTGTCTTGAAGAAGCTTTCTCGGAATCTGATCGGAAACAGCCTCTTGCCGGAAAAAACCACTGCTCTTGCCGGAAAATACTTTTCTGGTAACTAAGAAACCGCAAAATCTTCATGGGGCGAGTCGGAAGAGGCAGGCGACCAACCCAGTAGAAAAATCAAACTTGAAAGATGCCGGAAAACGACCGGCGCATGAGGTGACACTCTCGCCGGAACCCTAACTGCCAGAGGCGCGTGACGGTGCGTGTGAAGTGTTCTGCCGGAGATCTTCACTGGGGTTTGGTCGCCGGTAACAGGAGAACCTTTTGATGGTGTTGGAATTTGCACAAACCCCACTGGAACTCAGATTGACGTAAACAACTGCTTAAATCACCAGAAAATTTCACGATGACGACTGATTTCTTCTCGGATGTCGTTGGAATGACGCACAACAATAATTATCTCACCAATGCTCTGATACCATGTGAGAATGCACGGGAGAAAAATCTATTGATATTGACAATGATACAATGAGCCCTATATATAAAATACATGTGCTACTCCTAATACATATGAGATTAAGGTTATTTACTACTATTAACTATCAAACTAACACCTTTATTGTGGAGAACAATCACAAACTCACTCTTGAATCATTTCCAAAAATATCATCGCTCATATCAATTCTTTCTATAAAATTAATTCCAAAACTAACTTGCATAAAATCGCATATTATGTCTTTCTGCAAATTCATGTGAAGAATTTTTGACTTTTGAGTCACGAATTCTAGGAATGTGACCAACTAGAGTTGTGGTGAAATGGTAAGTTTCCTTCATCCTTAACTAGAGATTTTATGTTCGAGTTAAGAGTATAAAATTTCTTTGGTTAGAATACGCTTTACCCCCAATATAAAATTTTTTGGTACAAATCAAAATATAATCGGGCTCAATGCCGGTACCGAAAGAAAACCAAGAAAAGGATTTCTACATACGTCTCATTCAGAAAGTGAGAGAACTATAAGTACTTATTGTTCATATATTTTATTAATTTTTTAAAGGGGTCCATTTTGTGAATCATAAGTTCTTTTTATTGGAGAAAAAGGATCAATTTCAGTGATGAAGATCCCTCCAAATTTCCCTGTAGTAGTTGAAGTGCAATAGGGGCTAGAATGGCCCCTCTTTCCATAAATATTTTTTGTTTGCACATAACCTGTCACAAAGTTCATTTATATGAAAATTCTACTTTTCAGAAAACTCTGAAATGATGAATAAGGATCAAGGAGATTGATCATAAATAGGAAATCGGAATATCGGCCTCAGTTATTGATAAAGCGAATAGATTTGTCATTATTTAAAATCTCTTTTCTGATTTAATATCATAGTGAAATGTGTATCCTCCCTTGTTCTGATCATAGAAGATGAAACAAATTTTAAAAAAAATGGATTTTTGTTCTTCTTGGAACTCATAGTGCTGATCAATCACAAATTGTGAAGTACTGTTCAGTGTCTTATTTTCGTTTTCTTCTTTGAAATCAAATTTAAATTAAAGTATACCCTTTTCGATCACAAGCAAGACAGGACAAAAGGAATAAATGAGAATGGCCTACCAAATGATATTTTTTGGGTTCAGCCAACCAATAGATTTCAAACAATTAACAAGTAACCAACTTCACTACGCGAAGTTGTTGTTGCTCGTAAGTAGGGGCGGCAAACGGGCGGGTGGGGTTAAATTTGGGCGGGTCGAAAACAATAATGAAAATGGATAAATTGTCCGATCCGATCGATATTTAATACGGCTAGAAAATGGATTAACTTGGGGATAATATGGATATTCATATTGTCCATGATTTTTTGAATATAATCAATTTTGGGAGAATTTCTAGTCTTACAAACTTGATGCACCTCCAATTTGAGTCTTTGCTAATATAAAAGTTAAATTAATTGGTTATCCATTTTTTAAATGGATAATATGGATCTTATCCACATTTGACCTATTTTTCAAAAGTTCATTATCTAATTAATTTTTTAGTGGATAATATGGATGAATAACTATTTATTTTATCCATTTTGACACCACTAATTTTAAGGTTTGTGGTCAACAACAATAACATATTCCAGTATATTTCTATATATAGGGTTTGGAAAGGATTGTGTCTACGCAAATCTTACTCCTATCTTGTACAAATAGAAAGAATATTTCTAATAAACCCTCAACTGAAACAAGCCTATTTGTGGTCGTAATAGTCGAATAGCTTTTTGTTGTGATCCATGATTACCTCGAAATACGAGTAACAATTAAACTTGTAATGTGGTTATAAGGATATGCAATTTAATTCAATGTTAATTGATAAACAGCTAAATAAATAAATGAATTAAATGACTCAAATGGATCAAACCCGGGTTGCAGTGATTAATCGTCCTCGAACTGGATTAGACTCGAGAACAATCGCCAAGAACAGTAGAACAACAATAATATGACCTACACAAATGTAAGAGTTAAAGGCGAATAAAAGAGTGTTTGTATTTCTCAACAGTGTAAGTAAGAACTCGTGTATGATGATAATTATAATAATGATGATAAATATGCCCCCTTACAAATGAATAAAATTTCCTCTTTATATAGTACACAAATCCTAAATAAGGTATGACTCTAATTGCGGAAATAAAATACATGATTGATTCCGTTAACCGCTAATAGCTCTAGTGGTTCCGAGATCCTCGTCGGGATCGATGGTCGAACGCGGATATTTCCGGATTCTGTTACTGCAGTGTCGAACTAGTCCGATCTCGATTCCTTGGTCTATACATTCCTCGAGCCCGAACTTACTGCGATACAAATTTTCTCTCGAGGTATACCCTAGAGCTCATATAATCGGGTCTCTTGATTTTTACCGTATACAGATAGTCCCCACGTTTCTTAGAATGAAAGAATAAGAAACGATTTGAATCCCGATTTCTCGATGCCTCGGTCAAGACCTTGTCTCCGTGACGTAAGCGATAGATGTGACCAGACTGTCCCGTCGGCTCGGTTTCCAAGAATCATTAATGTTTGTCAGCCTTTGGTCGGCCACTAGTGACACTGAACCGTCGTTTGAATCTATAAATACCTCCTTTCCAATTGATTTTAAACTTTACTTTGCTTTAAACTTCATCTCAGCTTTGATCAAATCTTCCATCGTTCAAACTTTTCTTGCCCTTTTCATACCTATTCCAGTCTTACTCTCGCTTTCCGCCTTTCTTGTTTGTAACTATGGCTAAGACTTCTAAAATAGTGTCGAAGAAGGAAGGAGCTTCTTCCTCGAAGTTGGCCGGCGGTAAGACGCCGGTGGATCCATGCGTAGAGGAGTGTGTTCCTGGGCCGTGCGAACTGACTTTTGAGTTTAAGGTGGACAGGCCCCCTTTAGTTCCCGGCCGGTGTGAGCCTATGTCCCATTATATTTGCTCGATATCTGAGGGTGACCTCGAGCGAGTGAAAAGGGACTATAATTGGAGTGACAAGGAAGTGGAGGCTCCTTCACCTTATGAGGATATCACCACTCATGTGAAAGAGTTTCTGAGTGCTTACACTTACCCTTTAACATTGGGGCCCGTAGACCCGGTTATACTCGATTTTTGCGGCCAATATCGAGTGACTATGGGGCAAGTTCACCCCTCATTTTGGCGCATCGTGATCCTGCTCAAATTCTTCTCGAGTAAAGTCGAGGGGATGCATTTCACCCTCGACCACCTAATCCGGTTGTATAGCCCTCGGCTCTACCGAGGTGGTTTGATAAAGCTCCAGCGCGGGGCTACTAAAACATTATTTTCGAGCATAGATGAAGACAAGGATCGAGGCTGGATGGGTCGGTTTGTCCGAATCAGGACCTCCGATTTGATTCCTGCCGAGAAGATGCCATTCCCCGAGGAATAGAACATGAAACGTAAGTCCGATTTTCGTTGTCGGTGTTTGATTTCTTGTTTGATAAACTTCTTTTTTCGATCTGAATTCCATTTTCTGGTGCAGCTTCTGCTTAGTTCCCTGGCGCTATCCCGGACCTCGAAGGCTGGGTCCGCCAAGTGTCCTCTACTTCCTTATACTCCGAGCTCTGCTGGCGAGATTTGGCCAAAGGCCGATGGGAAGCTAAGAACCATGGTGAGCTCCTCTGTCCATGTGCCGGTGTCTTTTTGTAAGAGTACCAATTTTTAACCCATTCTTTTCGTGCAGGACTTGGAGAGAATGTAGCCATGAGGCCATCCCCGCCTGGTGTAGAGGGAGTTTCACAACCGCCTAAGGAAAGGAAAACGCGAATGGTTTCGTCCTCCGGTACCCCGAAGCCCAAGAAGAGCAAGGCCCGAAAACCAAGGTTTGATACTGTCGTTTTGCTTGACGACACACAAGATGGCGATGATGACTGCATTTTGATAGCTCACGAGGAGGGGAGTATTGTAGCTTCTGAGGTTGCCGAGCCGACAGTGAATGAGCCGGTTCGCTCTCGAGTTGGGGGGATCTCGGTGGAAGATTTATGCGAAGTCCCCGAGCCACAGAGCGGTAAGGGCGCTTCTTGCTGCACCGAAAGATCAGCGGATGCTCCTGAAGGGTCTAGCTCCGAGGCCCTTATAATATGGGAGAGTTCCCCAAGTGATTCGCTTGAGGCAATAAATATAGACGATTCACCGCCCGATCCTTCATTTTCCGAGGGGCAATTCCGAGACGCTCAAGCTATGAAAACTCCAGATGTAGATCTAGACCATGAAGGGGGTGACATATTTTGGGATTGCTTTGAAGGGCTCGAAGACAACCCCGATCCAGACGCGTCGATTGTTTTCATCGAAGCTCAGCGTCTTTTGAAATAGGCAAGCCTTTCCCCCCCTTTTTTTGCTCGTGCCCGCATCTAGTTTAATATTAACTCCTTTGTTCGTGAGCAGGATTTGGTGCTTCATCGAGAGGCCTATTTCAAGTTTGGGACGGAGCTGACCCGATGTGAGGCCGAGATCATAAAAACTCGTTAAGGAAAGGGATTATTTGAAACTTCTTTACGTTTGAAAGGAGGAGGAAATTGCGACCATCCGAACTGAACTGACGAGAGCTTGGTCAAGATCATAACAAACTCGTCGAGAAGGTAACGTAATTTTCTTGAAACTTTGTATAATATCAATTCATGTTCGGTGACGTATCTCTCGATTTCACAGTTTCAGTAGAAGGTCGAACTGGTGCTGCATCTTTCGCCTCAGAGAAGGATGCTCCTCGAGCCCAGTTGACTTCAGCTGAGCGCTAGTTTCGGAGTGCGAAAAAGGAAAGTCTAGCTCGAACCCGCAGGACCGAGGAGGTTGAAGTCGTTCTTGCTAAGGCTAAAGCTGAATTGGAGGTGCTTGCGGCCTCCTACAGAGTCGATACCGAGGCTGCCAATCTTCGGGCGCATGAGATATCCGCCTCTACTGAGATTAGATTGTCACGTTATATTTCCCATGCTAGGAAGAGATCTCGGAGAGAGGCTCTCGAATAGGTGCACGCTCATGGCTTTGACCTCTCTGCGGAGATCGAGAAGGCGAAAGCTTCGGAGGATGAGGCTGAAGCTTTGCTCTCTGATGATGAAGGTTCTATTAGCGGATCTGAGGGTGAGGGAGACGAGGCCTCTGAGGAAGTTGCATCCGACTAAGTCGTTCGGGAGTGATCCGGTCTCGAGGTAAACCGGCTCGACTAGATATATTTTTTCCTTGTTTTTGTAAGGACCTGGTTGGCCCCTTTGTACATATACTTTCGGTATAATGAAAAATATTTTTTTGACGTCTCCATTTCCTTGTATGTTTAATTGTCTTAGTTTTAATTCGTTATCGAAATAAACCCTTAGGTTTTTTTTCCAGGGGCAACTCTCCAAGTTGTGAAGGCAAGTTCCCGAGTCCGAAACTCATTTGAAAACTTATCTCAGGGATGGCTCGCTCCGAATTGGCAGATGAGTTATTTACGGTAACCAAGCTTGAGTAATTTTATAGGATAGGGTAGGCCCTTAGGTTTTTATCGATGATTGTTAAGATTTCGAGCTCATCGTTATATCTTTTATGTGTAGCTTTAACCGTTCATTTAAGCTCGTAATAACCGAACCCTTGGGTTTGAATTGAGTAAGAGCAAGGTCTCTAACTTTAATTGTATTTGCCTTTCGGCTTATGAGATCGTCCCTTGGGCTCTTTTATATCGGCCCTTAGGCTCTTTAAATTAGCCCTTAAGCGCTTTTAGGTCGGCTCTTAGGCTCTTTAAATCGGCCCTTAGGCTCTTTTAGGTCGGCCCTTAGGCTCTTTAAGTTGGGCCAATTTGGCCTCTAAAAGCGGCTATAATTTTTTCCTCTTTTCGGCTAAAAGACTTGGTGAAAATTTATTTATGCCTTAACATGTGTTTTTTGTACCCGTTGGGTTTTTCGAGGGTTGACAATCGGACTCCCGATTTTCTTAACCTATTTGTTTTGAGATATTGTAACATCTCTTGAGGCTTTTTCGAATGCTGATGTTATCGAAGCCTTTGAATTATTTGAGGGCTGATTTTATCGAAGCCTTTGAATTATTTGAGGGATGATTTTATCGAAACCCTCTTTTATTTGCTTTGCCGAGGGTAGCCTAATTTAAACGGTTTTCCAAAGTATTTGAAGGCCTTTAATTTATGGCGAAAGTTGGACGTCTACGAGACACATTATTAGGCCGTAGCCTTTTTATATGACCGTAGTCTTTGATATGGCCGTAGCCTTCGGATATGTCTATTAGACTTATTTTCCGACAACATTTTGAACTTGTTAAAAATGGTAGTCCTCGAGTGTGACAGCCTTGGCCTGTATATCGAGGGAGTGCCTCTTTGAGGTCTTATGGATTCGAACTCAGGTAGCTCGAGTAGGTAGTCCCCGAATGTTCGAGGTATGCTTGCACTTGGTCCTTGGGCCATTTTTCACAAGTGTTAGTTTTGTACAATAGATCATAAGTATGTGACCTGTATAATAGAAATCCTACTTCAAACACGAGATGTTTGGGAAAAAAGAGAGGACTTCTTTGTATTATTCATACATGCGTACATGTTTTGTTGTCGGGGCTCGGCTATTCTATATGGACACGGTTCATTCGACATTTGATCCATTATAAAATTATTCCTATCGAGACCCATTTACATAACATAACATCCGAGAGTGATGCCCCCCAGTATTCGAGGTTGATTGTAAAGAAGCTTTGGATACTGTTGAATTATCCCCAGGTAGCACATAGTGGTTGCCTTGTTAAAAACTTTGCCGGAAAAACCCAGTTGGGATAAAAATCGGTCTAAGGGAAAAAGAGTGCAACGCGTACTTTAAAACCTGAGGTTGGACAGGGTACCTGCAATAAGTTAGTTTCGAATATTCAAGTAAATGAAAAAGGAGAAATCCATACCTTAGCAATAATATCGCTTGAGAAGTGATACGTTCCAATTATTTGACAATGGCTCACCGTCCATTGTTCCAAGCTTGTATGACCCTTTTCCCGACTATGTCGAGGATCTGATAGGGTCCTTCCCAGTTGGGATCGAGTTTCCATTCATTAGGCTCTCGAGTATTGATGGTGATTTTCCTTAAGACCAGGTCCCTGACTTTGAAGTGCCGAAGATTGGTTCTTCTGTTGTAATACCTCTCGATTCATTATTTTTGGGAAGCCATTCGAACGAGTGCTGCTTCTCATCTTTCGTCTAACAATTCGAGGCTGGTATTCATTGCCTCGTGGTTTGATTCTTCCATTGTATGTCGAAACTTGGCGCTGGGCTCTCCGACTTTGACTGGTATTAAGGCTTCGGAGCCATAAACCAAAGAAAATGGGGTTGCTCCGGTACTGGATTTCGATGTCGTCCGATATTCCCATAGAATCTCGGGCAACTTTTCTCTCCATTTTCCTTTGGCTTCATTTAGCCTTTTCTTCAAGTTTTGGATGATAGTTTTATTTGTTGATTCGGCCTGCCTGTTTTCACTAGGGTGATACGGCGTCGATAGTATCCTATTAATTTTGTGATCTTCGAGGAGTTTTGTTACCTTACTTCCGACGAATTGTTTGCCATTATCACACACTATCTCAGCAGGTATCCCGAATCGACACGCAATGTGATCCCATATGAAGTCGATCACTTCTTTTTCCCTAACTTTTCTGAAGGCATGTGCTTCAACCTATTTAGAGAAATAGTCATTCATAAATAATATGAATCTAGCTTTACGTGGGGCCGATGGCAGAGGACCGACGATGTCCATTCCCCATTTCATGAATGGCCACGGGGATAGGACCGAGTGAAGCTGTTCACCTGGATGGTGAATCATTGGTGCGAACCTTTGGTATTTGTCACATTTTCGAACGAACTCCTTAGAGTCCCTTTCTATGCTATCCCAATAGTATCCTGCTCTGATGACCTTTTGAACTAGTGACTCGGTGCCGAAATGGTTTCCACAAGTGCCTTCATGGATTTCTCGTAAAACATAGTCGGTATCTCATGACCCCAGGCATATGGCCAATGGACCATCGAACGTCCTTCTGTGTAATGTTCCATCCTCATATAATGTGAACCGAGCTGCTTTAGGTAAGGTCCTTGATTCTTTGGGATCCGAGGGTAGCTTCCCGTTTTTCAAATATTCGATGTACTTGTTACTGCAATCCCAGGTTAAGCTTGTGGAGTTTATTTCAGCGTGCCCTTCCTCGATTATAGACCTCGAGAGCTGGACGACAGTCCCCGAGCCAATTTCGTCTTTGTCGACTGACGATCCCAAGTTGGCAAGTGCGTCGGCCTCGGTATTTTGTTCCCGAGGTACATGCTGCAGAGTCCATTCTTTGAAATGGTGCAAAGTGACCTGCAATTTGTCCAAATATCTTTGCATCTTGTCTTCTCGAACTTCGAAGGTGTCGTTTACCTTGTTAACTACCAGTAGGGAGTCACTTTTAGCTTCGACGACTTCCGCTCTCAAGTTCTTAGCTAGTTCGAGACCTGCAATCATAGCCTCATACTCGGCCTCGTTGTTAGTCAGTTTGGCAGTTTTAATCGATTGTCTAATAACATTGCCCATAGGCGGTTTCAAAACGTTACCAAGCCTGGACCCTTTCAGGTTCGAGGCTCCGCTCGTGAAAAGGGTCCATAACCCTGATGAGGTTCCCAATTTTAGCAAAAGTTCCTTTTCCACTTCAGGTACAAGGGTTGGCGAAAAGTCTACCACGAAGTCTGCTAATATTTGAGACTTGATGGTCGTTCAGGGATGATACTCAATATCGTACCCGCCAAGTTCGACGGCCCACTTGGACAATCGGCCCGAGAGGTCGGGATTATGAAATATATTTCGAATGGGATATGTGGAAATGACACATATAGGATGACACTGAAAATATGGCTTTAGTTTTCTAGATGCACTTATTAGTGCAAGTGCTAATTTTTCTAGGTGTGGATATTTGGTTTCAGCATCTCTTAAAGTTCGACTTACGTTGTAAACTGGAAACTGTGTACCTTGTTCTTCTCGGACTAGTATTCCACTTACCGCTATCTCGGACACCTCCAAGTATAAGTACAGCTTCTCATCTACCTTTGGGGTGTGGAGAAAAAGAGGGCTCGATAGGTACCGTTTCAACTCCTCCAATGCTTGATGGCATTCCAAAGTCTATGTAAAATCGTTTTTCTTTTTAGGCAAGGAAAATAACATATGACTCCGATCTGACGACCTCGAAATGAACTGGCCTAGGGAAACTATCCGTCCAGTTAGCCTTTGAATGGCTTTTACGACGGTGATGTCCTCGATGGCCTTGATTTTATCGGGATTGATCTCGATCCCCCGATTTGACACCATGAAGCCGAGGAATTTACCCAAGTCGACCCCGAAGGAACACTTTTCGGGGTTGAGTTTCATGTTGTACTTCCTCAAGATTTCGAATGTCTCCTGCAAATGAGTCAAATGGTCCTCTACGTGCAGGGACTTAACTAACATGTCGTCAATGTAAAATTCCATTGATTTTCCTATCTGTTCTTCGAACATCTTGTTAACTAGGCGTTGATATGTAGCTCCCGCATTTTTTAGCCCAAAGGGTATTACATTATAGCAGTAAGTTCCAAACTTAGTGGTAAAAGAAGTTTTTTCCTGGTCTTCTAGGTCCATCTGAATTTGGTTGTACCTAGAATAGGCGTTGAGAAAAGCAAGTATCTCGTGGCCGACCGTGGCATCGATCATTCGATCGATGTTAGGAAAAGGGAAGGAGTATTTTGTACATACTTTATTTAGGTCCTTATAATCTACACACATTCAAAGCTTGTTCTCCTTTCTGGGGACTACGACTATGTTGGCTAACCACTCGGGATATTTGACTTCCCGGATGGACCCTATTTTAAGGAGTTTAGTTACCTCTTCCTTTATGAAGGTGTGTTTCACCTCGGACTGTGGCCTTCTATTTTGCTTTATCAATCTGAACTTGGGATCCAGGCTCAACCGATGAGTTGTAATCTC
This sequence comes from Nicotiana knightiana, assembly GCA_005239525.1. Lineage (NCBI taxonomy): Eukaryota > Viridiplantae > Streptophyta > Magnoliopsida > Solanales > Solanaceae > Nicotiana > Nicotiana knightiana. Next base: position 15,594 of record ML427590.1, read on the forward strand.
GGGTGGGATTCCTGTCATATCTAAATGGCACTATGCAAAGCAATCCATGTTATCAATAAGAAATTTAATGAGTATTTTCCTAGTTTAGGGGTTAACCCCGTTCCCAGGTATACCTTGCGTTCGGGTAGATACTCGATGAGTATCACCTGTTCCATCTCTTTGACCGTCGATTTAGTTGCATCCGACTCTTCGGGAACGACGAAAGTTCGAGGAGTGAGAAAATCCTCTTCATCATCTTCAATTACCTGCTTGTTCGCTTTGGTCGAGGCTGGGGACGGTGATTGCTATTTGAATTCTTGTTTATCTTTGATGCTTGACTTTTCTGAGGTCGAGGGTGTTGGTATCGGCATCACCTCGTTGACTGCAAACATCTCCTTTGTAGCGTGTTGTTCCTCGTAAACTGTTTTCACCCCATCCACTGTTGGGAACTTCATCATTTGGTGAAGGGTCGGCGGTACCACCCTCATGTTATAGATCCATGGCCTTCCGAGCAGTGCATTATACCTCATGTCACCTTCGATGACGTGAAATTTTGTGTCCTAGATGGTCCCAACTACGTTTACTGGTAGGATTTTTTCTCCCTTTGTTGTTTCGCTAGCCATGTTGAATCCGCTTAGACTCGAGACGCCGGTGCAATTTGATCGAGTAGGCTGAACTGTTTTACGACCCTCGACCGGATTATGTTTTCCGAGCTACCTGGATCCACAAGAACACGTTTAACTTGAATTTTATTTAGCAAAATAAAAATTACCAGGGCGTTGTTGTGTGGCTGGGAGAGGTCTTCTGTCTCCTCGTCGTTGAATGTAAGGGCGTCTTCGGGAATGTAGACTCAGGTCCATTTTTCCCTCGTAGTCGATACTTTGGTGCGCTGAAGACAGGTCCTTGTGGGACATCGACCCCACCGACAATCATGTAGATAACATGCTGAGGTTTTTCTTCCTCGTTATTTTTGTTGGTGTCTCTTTCCCTGAAGTGATTTTTGGCTCTGTCACTGAGGAATTCTCTAAGATGACCTTCGTTGAATAATCGAGCTACTTCCTCTCTCAACTGTGTGCAGTCTTCGGTCCGATGGCCATGTGTTTCATGGTTGCACATCAAGTTAGGATTCCTTTGAGAAGGATCAGATTGTATAGGTCTGGGCCACCTAGTGTCTTTAATCCTTCCAATGTCCGATACGATACCTGAGGCATCGACACTAAAATTTTACTCCGATAATCGGGGTGCTTCTATGGGATCCGCGTATTTGTTGAATCCAGTCTTGCTCATGAGTCCCCGAGAATAATGTCCTTGGTCACCCCTTCAATTGTTGCGGGTGAAATTACGTCTCGTATGGCTGTTTCTTCTTTCCATGACATACGGCTGATATTGATATTTGTTCGACCTCAATTCCCTGTCGAGATCCCTTTGGTTCTTACCTGTCGACCGGCTTGGGTGAACTGAACCCGAGGGGGCTCCCAATTGATCATCCTCGACTATAATCTTCGATTGATACCGGTTGTGGACATCTGCCCAAGTCACAACTGGGTATTCTATCAAATTTTGCTTCAGTTGGCGTGATGCGATCGAACTCCGCTCGTTTAGTCCCTGGGTGAAAGCCTGAACAGCGCAGTCGTTAATAACCGGTGGTAACTCTATACGTTCCATTTGGAATCGAGATACAAACTCTCATAGCATCTCGTTTTCCCTCTACTTTACCTTGAAGAGGTCTGATTTTCTCGTTGTGACCTTTATAGCTCCAGCATGCGCCTTCACAAACGAATTTGCCAACATGGTGAACGAATCAATAGAGTTAGGAGGCAAGTTATGATACCAAATCATGGCTCTCTTGGACAGGGTCTCTCGAATTTCTTCAGCAATACTGACTCGATTTCATCGTTTTCCAAATCATTTCCTTTAATAGCACACATATAAGAGGTAACGTGCTCATTGGGGTCCGAGGTTCCGCTGTACTTTGGTATATCGGGCATTCTGAACTTCTTTGGTATGGGCTTCGGAACCGAACTTGGAAGGAATAGTTTCTATACAAATTTTTTGGAGTCCATTCCCTTTAAGATCGGTGGTGCCCCCGGAATCTGATCAACTCGAGAGTTATAGGTCTCCACTTTTTTATCGTTGTCCTCAATCTTCTTTTCCCCCGACTCTATTCGCTTAGTAAGTTCCTCGAGAATTCTCATTATAGCAGGGTCAATCGTCGAAGTATTGTCAACTGATCTTTCAAGCACTGGCTCGGTACGGCGAGTGGCCTCTTGCTCGACCCTATTCGAAGCCACATGTCGATTCTGCAAATGGGCAATAGCATTCTGTTGGGCTTGCAGCATTTCAAATATGACTTGGAGACTAACACCTTCGTCTCCTCTTCCCTGGGTACCTCGACCGTCGGTGCGACCCTCTCTGCGTATGCTTCCATCGGGGTCCCCGCCTAAATCTGCATTCAAAGCAATGTGTGAACCGACATCGACCGGGTTGGCGGGCAGTGTTCCTCCGAGGTCAGCTTGTGGAACCTCGATTCCTGGAGAGATAACATTCTCGTTCTCTCCGTGGAGTCTGAGGCCGTTGTCACTATGTGTAGCTGTGTTTTGTGAGTTTGGGATGATTTATTCTGGAAAAAAAAATTCTTGACAAGAAATAAGCGTAAATAGTGTGTTATACCAGAATTAACACCGAAGAATCGCTATTATCCTTAGCCACACGGTAGGCGCCAAACTGTTTACTTCGAAATATGAGTAACAATTAAACTTGTAATGTGGTTATAAGGATATGCGATCTAATTCAATGTTAATTGATAAACGCCTAAATAAATAAATGATTCAAATGGATCAAACCCGGGTTGCAGTGATTAATCGTCCTCGAACTAGATTAGACTCGAGAACAATCGTCAAGAACAGTAGAACAACAATAATATGAACAACACAAATGTAAGAGTTAAAGGCGAACAAAAGAGTGTTTGTATTTCTCAGCAACGTATAAGAACTCGTGTATGATGATAATTATAATAATGATGATAAAGATGCCCCCTTACAAATGAATAAGATTCCTCTTTATATAGTAGAGAAATCCTAAATACTCTAATTGCGGAAACAAAATACATGATTGATGCCGTTAACTGCTAGTAGCTCTACTGGTTCCGAGATCCTCGTCGGGATCGATGGTCGAGCGCGGATATTTCGGGATTCTGTTACTGCGGTGTCGAACTAGTCCGATCCCGATTATTTGGTCTATACATTCCTCGAGCCCGAACTTACTTCGATACAAATTTACTCTCAAGGTATACCCTCGAACTCATATAATCGGGTCTCTCGATTTTTACCGTATATAATTTCCTGATCTCGTAACTAGTGCTCAAACGACAAATGTTCAGTTTATAGTTAATAGAGATGATGACAAATCCATCATTGTATCCAAATAGATATTTGCCGCATGACTTACGATTTTTTGTATTATTTTAGATGCGGATTTAAAATTTTAAATTTATGTGTTTTAGATTCTAAAAAAATTAATTTACGGTGTTCTAAATAATATACTTATTAATTGAATGTTTAAACATAAATACAATAGTTTGGACCAAACTGTTAATTCTATCGAACCAACAAGTAAAACTGTAGCTTCGCCCCTGACTGATTTTATGAACGTAGTAAGTTGTACCATGTTCTAAAATAGTCATTACTAGTTTTGAGTGTCAAATGAATTGATCTTTTATTACTCGTTGGTAATAAGTACGTCACTAATATTTTGAATTTAAGGAAACAGTCACAGGATTATCTTTTTCTGATCAACGGGTAAGACGTGAGAATAAATGATATATTGGTTTATGCACCATACAAACTCATTAGATCATATCATCGTATCATCATACTATATTATAAGTATGAAGCTTCAAGTTACAACTTGAATTACTTTAATACCCATAAAATATTGAATGACCTTGTTACCCTTTGAACACAAGAAAATTAAATAAGCAGTTACGTATTTGGATACAAGTGCTGGAATTGATAATAAGCTGCTATAGTATTTGATAAAAAATGTTAGATAAACTCTTTTTCTGTTCAAATGACTTAAATAACCTTAGAACTGTTTACACTTATAAATGCGTAACTTCTTCAAAACTTTAGATTCCAAATCGATCCAAATCCAAAATATTCTATTTGTCATTTTATTTTAAATACAACTGTGCTTATGATAAATATAATATATTTTATGATAAGCATATAATCATAAGTTATAATAATTAACAAAATTGATAAAAGTTTCTCAGTAGAAAATAAACCTAAATAGGACAAAATATTTGAAAAGAAACAAACATTGATACACCAAAAATTTGATATGTCCTCATTTATTACATACACTTGAAAGATTAATATACAATAAAATAGATATAAATATGCAAAGGAATAAAGAATTTGCTTATCTTAAATAGTCAATAAGAATCGCAGACTTGAAGAGGCGGGAGCGCACGCGAGAGAGGGGGGGGGTTAGGTTTAGGTNTATCTTAAATAGTCAATAAGAATCGCAGACTTGAAGAGGCGGGAGCGCACGCGAGAGAGGGGGGGGGGGTTAGGTTTAGGTTGAAATAGTACTTAAGGCACTGGGTATCGATGTAAGAGTTTTATTCTAAAAAAATATATTTTACAGGTAAAATAGTAAAAAAATTGGGTAAACTTAAAATGTTTATAAGCTAAAAATTCATAAGTTGAGGGTGGCCAACTTATGGCTTTTGACTTATTTTTGACTTATAAGCAATTGGTTTATAAGCATTTTTAACTTCATCAAATGTGTAGATAAGCCGAAAAGTGCTTATAAGCTAGTTTGACCAGCTTATAAGCTTAGCCAAACACCCTCATAAGCATCCGGTGCCGATTCGAAGTAATAAAATTCTTTGACTTCCACTTAGCTTTTTACTTTTTTATTTGATGCGATCAGATTCTAAAGAAAAGAAATGAGCATGGAAGATCATGATTATGGTGACAAGGAAGAAAATAAAGCTTGGAGTGGTGAAAGCTACATCTCTAAGCACACTAACCTGTTTGATTAAAAAGAGTAGCAAATAAATATAATCTGGTGTTATTTCATGTGACCACAAGAGTTGAAAAGAACAGTTAAGTTTGTTATCTGTAATTTTTGGTATGTTTTTCAAGACTTAGCTAAGTAAATTTCATTATAGTGTATTCTTTTCATGAGTTTTGTCTATTTATTTTTCTTGATTAATTTGCTCTCCTTTAATATTTTGATCTACTCTTTTTGGTACTATTCATGGGTTTAACTCAAAGTTTGATTCTGCTTGGGACAAGCCACTATATTTGTTATTTCTTAGTGTTGATGTTATAAATTATAATAATAATGCTACTAATTAACAATAACTTCTTAAACGATTGAGGAAAGGAAGCGGCAAATACTTAGTTGCTCTGTATATATATAAGAGAATGCATTAACTGCACTCATCTTTAGTTGGTTTGATTCATGGACTAATTCCAATCAACTTCTTTAAATCTTTTATATGGAGTTTCTCTCGTCATTTCGAATTTGATAAAGAGCAAGTGAGGCTTCTTCAGTTGACAAAAGCACCTCCACCTACGTTCATTAGGTCGTGGGTTCGAGTCACGCTGGAGGAAAATTGTAGAAATACTGTAAATTCTCCTAAATTTGAAGAGGTTTAAAAATTTAAACGAGAGAGAGAAAGCAACGAAGGTTAAAGAACATATAGAAAATTAAATGCAAAAAAATTAGGAGGACCTTTTCCTTGTTGTGCTTCGAAGTAATAGAAGTCCCATGACTATAAGTTGGGAGGTTTTGTCAAAAGATAACTGCATAGTGATCAATATTAAGGTTTTTAACTTCTTCTTTTTCTTATTTATTATTTCATCGCTTTCCTTGTTTGAGAGCTTTATGTGATACTCAACACTAAGTCGCTTGCAATTTGTAACATTAATCAGTAATTAAAAAGTTACTTTAGTAGTTTCTAACTCTCCAAACTATTTGATTGTCTCTAAATGGCCAATATAATTTTTCAATGATCTTACTAATGAAAAATATTGGCTTCGAATTTTCCAAATATTAAATAAAAAGAAATATTGAAAATTTAAGAATAGAAGTCTTCACAAAACCGAAAACTAAGAAATCGAAAATATGATATGGGAATAAGCATTTGTGTGCCAATCCTACATTACACAGTATGCAACCTTTACTCCAGTGAGCATTTTTCCATTTTTTTTTCTATGTGTTTATTTGAGGTTAAATTACAAAATTACCAACCAATGATCATCCATATTCATTATTTGCATGGATCTATAATTTATTACTTAATTTTTATTTTGTTAAATATTTAAAAAAATTTACTTAATTATCTTACATGGTTATTTAAAATTTTTTATTAAATGAATCGGGATCCACGTGCAACGCACGTGTTAAGAACTAGTTCTTTTAAAAGGGAAAAAGCTATTTGCAAGAGAGAACACTTAGAATGAAAAAAGTCTATCACTCAAATGATCACTCAGCAATCTGAAATTACCTAGTAAAATTATGTTTCTTTTATTTGTAATAGAAGTCACTTAACTATTTATATAACACTAAAAAATATTATATTATATTGAATGTTCTATTGATTGTCTATGTAAATTCTTACCGGTTGGGCTTCTATGATTGTTTTGAATAATGGGATTCATTGAGCCAATTCCGGTAGAAGCATGATTTATGTGTCTCATAAGTAATAGTAATAAAAAAATAATTGTAAAAATAATTAAATGACTTTTTTTCTTACAAATAAGAAAAATATAACTTTACTATATAATATCAATGACCATTCGAGTAATCGACTCGAACTAGAAACCTCTAGGATCATATATTCTTCTCCTGTGCTTTTTCCTGAGCACACCATTATTGAAAAGTATTTTTGAATATTCTAGATTAAAGTATATTCTAGAATTATACTTATAGGATAAGATTTATGTATTATCTAGGTTCATTTTCCAAGGGCGATCAAGTTCATAAATATGAGTATAAAAGTATTGAGCTTAGAATTATCCTAGGACACCTATAAATACTCTTTGTAATATTAAAAATGTCTATCTCCCTCTTCCATCCTCTTTTTGCGTTGTGATATGACGAAGGACCTACCTTATATCCCAACAACCATAACATAACAATTTACATTCTTTTGTTGAAAATACTCTAATCAAATATAGATATCTTTCTCACTATAATCGTTTGTATGCTATATGCATTTACATTTTGCTAAATCAATATGTATACTCACATATGTATTCCTTTTTTATATAAATAACTACAGAAATGAAAACAAAGGAAAAAGAAAAGAGAAAATGTTTTGCTTGTTACCCAAATTATCTAGCTTCAAAAGTGCTCCTTGTGAAAAACAAATCTTGTGGATGTCTTATAAGTCAATAATTTTGATAGCTTCTTCAACTCCTTGGCTAAGACAGGCGTCCCACAGTAGAAGACTCCTGCATCATTTATCTTGTTAATATGGTCTACCTTGATATCTTTTTTATCTCTAATTTTCCCTTGTTTTTGTTTTCTTAATAACTACTGCTTTTTCGTTTTCCTTTCCTTTTCTTTTTTAGAGTTTTAGTTCTATACAGTATGCATTGACGGTATCACAGCAACAACGACATACCAGTGTAACTCCACAAGTGAAGTATGGGGACCGGGGAAGATATATGTATACAGACCTTATCCCTACCTTGTGAAAGTAAAGAGGTTATTATACATTGGCGATTATATTTATACAATTAGGTTACTATAAACTAACTGAAGGTAAATTGCTCTGATATGCAGTAAGTAATAACTTGATATAAATAGTAAATAATTAACCTGCTATAATAAGTTAAAGTAAGGTAACATTATAAAACATCTTTAATAGTGTCATTAGATATTGTTTACATCATAAGATTTTGCTACGAGCTTGCGATGCCTTTGATTATTTTATTATCTTCATAGTTTCTTTATTAGCCTCTATTTTTGGTCATATTCATTGTCAGAAGGTTGGATTATATTGCTGAAAGATGATCCTAAGCTCTAAAGTAACAAGCAGAATCAGAAATGAAGCAGCACTTTGTAGAAATGCACAAACTTTGTGTTCACTATAGTTGAGGTTGTAACAATTTCTTACCTACTGTTGAAAAAGGATGTTTGGAAGCTATTCTGTTGAACACTTCTTTCCACTTGGGCCTTGCAAAATGTGTCTTTACCTGCATTGATTGATGTCAGTACTTAATGAAAAATGTATTTCTCCAAGTGCACTCTACTCTTTGCTGTTGTATGATTGAACTATATTCTTAAACAAATTCCAGCCTCGCCGAATAGTTCTTTACATTTCCCTTTAAGAATCTCCAGATGAGGGTAGTGATGGAATATGAATCGTACCCGAGTGCCAGAAAGGATGTCAACACCATGTTTGGCATGGTTAAGTGCCTGGAGCATGGTGATTAGAGTGGACCTCGCGTCATCCTTATCATAAACGCTTGTCAAATAATTGTGCATCTCTATCTGACCCTGTTTCATTGCAGCCAATTGGTAATAAAATTGTCAAACTACAATACTAATAGACCATTAATCAGAAGAGAAAATGAGGATGGCTACTATTAAGGACATTCATTCCTGATTATTATGTACTACCTTGTGATCTATCTCTGCAACTTCATTCATGACTCCTTTAAACCACTCGAACGATCCAGGTTCTCTAGTAACCCAATAAAAATATGCATTTTTTGTCCTCTGTAATTTCTTTCTTCCACTTGATGCCACACTTGAAGTTGCAACACTTCTCCAGCTCTCATATGATGAAGTGATCTCAGTACTAGAATCCTGAAGTCAATGTTTTGACTAAGATTAATACCACATCTTTACTTATTTAACAAGAATAAACAAAGGAAATTAAAGGATGAGTACCACATTGTCTTCCGTTCTTGAATTGCTTAATAGATCCTTCAAGATACTTATAAAAGGTGTAGCTCCAATTCCAAGTCCTACAAGAAGTAAGACATCGTAATTTTGATAGTCTTGTGCTGGGGCACCATACGGTCCATCAACAAGCAATCGAGGTAAACTGCATCGTAGATAAGTCCTTTAGACAAATTGACAAGGGAATCACGATTAAACTTTACGTGTCAAATAACATTGATGAAGTACCTTCTTTGATCAACATCTTCAAATTCTTTGAACTTAGCTCGACCGATTACACATGCTGAACTGTTATCCTCAGTGAATACTCGCTTAAGTTCAGCTGTCCAGTCACCTACAGTGCGTATGTGAACGCTGAGGTAGTCATCTCCTGGTGCAGATGTTATAGAAAATGGATGCCTGGAAAAATATTAAGATTGATATTTAATTACTGCTTGTGAATATATAATCAGCGTAAATGGGGAATGAACTCGCACACCATTCAAATGAGGAGATTGTTGGGCATTGCAAGAATATGTACTGCCCACTCTTGTATTTGAAACCATTTGGTTTTGACATGATCAAGCTGAGGACATCTCCTGGAAGTACAGAAACCTGTATAGAGTTTGTTTCCATTTTATTGTTTCGCTTTCCCAATACTCAACTTTACCTACTATAATACTAAAGTCACGAAACATATTTTTGGCACATTTAAATACTGAACTGTACCCACTATAACAGTAAAGTCACCTTAAATATCTTAACTCCGTAGTATTCTGATCTGCATTTTCTGAAACTCCTCTCTGCAGCATATAGGAGCAATGGAATGGAGATGTACATCCATGTCTGCAACAATCATGTGCAACAAATATTGAACATTTAATCATAGATAATATATATATATATATATATATATGTGTGTGTGTGTGTGCTGAATATATTCATAATTGTCCTTACAGTTTTGTGATACCATTGGTGGTCCAAGAACAGGAACATTCCATGTATTAGTAGCAATACATAAACCATTGCGAGAAGGTGATGAGAATACCAAAATGCGTTAAAGCCTGTTAATCGGTTGAGAGGAGGTGGCAGCTTCACCAAATTTCTTCTGAATCGTCGTGATGCTAATGTGAAAGCAATTGTCATAAAAATTACCATAGAGATGCCTGTGATGCCCTCAACACCAGTCAAAAGGCTTTTATAACTAGGCTTCACGTTGTCAAAATGAGACGATATAAGTGCAAATTTTTCTGTAGATGAGTTAACCAGACGGGGAAAATCACACACTAAATGGTTCCCTGCGTGAAGTACTGCTCCAACTGCTATGGCAAATGCAATAATCTGCCAATAGAAATGACACAGTTCAGAATAAAATTGCATTGATTATAAACTTCAGAGTTCTAATATTGGTGAATTTTATTCTGCTCACCTTGTGAAAATTGATATTGTCGTCGAAAGGGATAAGTAACCTGGCTCTCGTGGACCTTAGCTTGGTCAATGTGTTACGACAAACCGGTAGAAGAATGAGTGCCATGTTTAACTTAAGAGTTTCTGCAGCACCTTTAGCTATTGGCAAGCAATATCCCATAACTTGGAATGGTGCCCTTTGCCTATACTGTAGGAATTTCCATGTGAAAAGTCCAGCCATTGTTATCATCCATAGCACTAGAATCCAACCTCTTTGCCAGTTCTTTAATACAAGACATTCGAGGGTGCAGCTCGTTCTCTTTAATATGTCTTTCGGCTTAAGGGATCCCGAGTTTTGACTACATCCAACACTTGGTGTGCTTAAAGATCTGCTGTAGTTCATGTAATTGTCCCTTTGCAGAAGAAGTGCTTCCAACTGCCATAACTGAAAGAAAAGATGAATGAGAGACAGTTATACCAAATGCGTGCGGCTACAATGATGTTACTGATAAACTAAACTACAACTCAAATGATACAGTTCCTCTGTCTCCCCAGAATGAAAGAAGTGATTTTTGATTTCTTGATCTATTAAAATTAGTTTTTGTTGCTCATGCGCTTCTTTGTTAGCCTGATGCTTAATTTTATCTTTTAATGCCTATGATCAAACTATCTCCTTTAACTTGATCGAGACATACATGTGATTGGACTAATAATTCGAGTTCCTGAAAATTCATTGTATTATGACATTTTATTAAACTTAGCAGAACCAGAAGCAGCTGCTTTATACTTTAATTATTTCTGTAATGTTTTTTTTTTTTTTTTTGATTTCTCACCCGGTATCCGGTACCCTCATTGAGGCCCGACTAATCCGAATTCGCGCCGGGAAGTCCCACGGGGGGTGAAGCGCTCCTAACAAAGGCGACTGTCTCAAAAAGTTTCAATCAATCAACTAAGTCTCAATTCCAAATCAGAATACTTTTGGTGTTCTGACTGATATAATGTGGTTGGTCATCCAATATTGGATCTGCGGTCCGAGTAATTTGGACAAAAGTTTTTGTTTGGGCAGCAAATAGTCAGGTCACCAACTTTGTTAGTTAGTTTTTGAAAATAGTTTAAGGGGAGGAAGTAAGAACAGAAAGATAAGAAGATCAAGAATTTGGTACCTCAATGTAACCAAGATCTTCAGGGTCTAATTCTTCCATTATTAAAGAAGCATAATCTTCTGCACGTTCCTTTAATCTGGACAGCTTATTTGCCGAAGCACTCAGCATTATTAGCTGTTGGAAGAGCAAACAGAAAAAGATAATATTAGAAACTTCTAAAGATATCGTTGCAGTATTAAATAGAGTTAAATTCAGTATAAACATCATTGAAACAATCAAATCATTTAAAAACTAAGGGCATATAATTTTCTGCACCAAGCATAGATTAGTAACGTGGAAAAGAAGGTAAATAACCTATTTGAATTGGTCATATACTCATATTCTCTATACCAATATTTTCTGTTTTTTGACAAGTACTACGGTACGATAACCTTACCTCTTGAACTTCATCTCTGGTAATCCTTCCATCTCCATTGCTATCAGCCCTATAATGAGACGTACATGTAACGTGAGCAGTTGAATAAAACATAAATTGGACGACAACAATAAATAAAAATCACAATTTATCGATTATCATCAGTATTTATCAGATGGATGCCTTTAGTGTTAATATGACATTCTATAATATGTTAAACTACACTAATCGTGTAGAAAGATTTGAACTATCAGTATACTTAAATAAAATAAAGAGTGCACAAACATGTCAAAGAAAATCTGAAGGCGAGCGTCGAAGCTCTGGTCAGAAATCTGCAACCAAAAATCATGAAGCTCTGATTTCGTTATCTTCACCGTCTTTTGATGTCGTCGTCTCGCCAGTGCATCAAAAACTCCCACCGCAAACTCTTTCGAATCCTCCATTCCTGCACCATGCACCACCACCTTTACACATTTGTTGATGGAAAAAATGGCAAATTTAAAATCAAGATTTTGAAGTTAATATATTATATTGTTTCTATGGAGATATATTAATTTGCTACATGAAGTTCGCTATACAATGAAATCATTTGAGTTGTACGTACAACAAGTAATACTGAAGGTACTATGCTTTTCAAGTTCTAGTAATTTTTCCTGTAGAAACGAAGCTAAAGATAATAGAATACACTCTCTTCATTTCATTTTATACTGTGACATTTGACTGTGGATAAAGTTTAAAAAAGAAGACAAAATTTTAAACAGGTTATGACATTTCGATGAATATAAGAGCATGTTAAAATGGAAAGTCTATTCGAAACAAAGTTGAAAGAGAGGAGAACAAAATGAAACTGATAAGTCCCAACTAATGTAAAAGTGTTAAGATTTCGAGAGTCAAATAAATTCTTTTTTTATCACAATTTTTTCATATATGTTTTACATATTTTAAATTTTTAGTTATTGTGATTTATAGTACTTTTTTTACATAATTTTCAAATTACAAATTTTATCTCAAAAAATTTAAATATTCATTATATATCAAAATTTACCGTCACAATTAAGAAATTTGAATCTATAAACTGAAATGGAGGGAATAGTTATTTTGATAGCATTCATGTCATTTACGTGAACTGAAATTTCGAACGTACCGATGCATTCACCAAAATCTTCTCTAGCAAGCAATCCCTCCTTAGCCATCGAATTGAACCGAGCCTCAACTTTTTTCCATAGTACATTATCTTCAAATTCTCCACTACTTTTCTTGCTTATAAATCTCAATCCTCCAAGCGCGTGCTGAGCACTCGATTTATTCCTCACTAGCTTCAATTTCGATTTCATCTCTTCACGTATCGATAAAATCGTGTGCTCCCTATTATCATTAATCCGAGTACAAAAAACGTGATCATCATCCACGTCGGATCTTGACGTCAGTGATCCCGTTGAAAATCTCCGGCGAATTTTGGTACCGGCGCCTGATGTTCTAGACACTTCTTCACCTCCAGCAGCTTTTGTATTATTGTGCGATGAATTAGCCGGCGTTGGCATTACATTACACAGAATGATCGAATTATCATCCAGCTCTACGGTGATTTCAACTAATTCCTCATCATCATTGTTGTTGTTGTTGTTATTGTTGTTTCTGTGTAAATCGTTGAGGAAAATCGGCAACATTGCAGCGCGGTTGAAATCGCAACAGTTTGCCGTCGTCGGCGTTGAGTCCTCCGGCAAGTCAAAGCTCCGGCTGTAATTCGATCGCTTTGAGCTGCTTCCGAAAGAGGATGAACTTAAAATTGATACGAGCTGCTGCATTTTTGGAAACTACAGATACCTAACTGTAATCTATGGTGAAGACTGTACCATAGGTGAAGGAGTGTCTCCAACCTTTTTAATTGTAGAAGAACCCCTTTAGCATGGTTGAGGTATGCATGGTATATATATTTATAATTCCATGTGAGACATGAATATATAACGAATATATGACGTAGAATATAAGAAAGAGATAAATAAATCTTAAATTATGGTCTTAAATATTTCATAACATGGCTATAAATTTTTTGAACTTTATGGTATCAAATATGCCATAACATTTGAATCATAATATTATCACTAAAGAATAAAATTAAAAGTTTATGTTTAATTACTTTCAAATTTGGACAGGAATTATTATTATTTTAAATGGACTGAAAAAGAAAATAAAATCACAAAAACCAGAACGAATGAAGTAAATACATTATTGCTGTAAAGATTTTAAGATTTTCAATGAGTTACTACTGTTTAAAATATCTACCCATATTGGGCCTCAGTCCCAAACTGGACCCCGAATGCAGGCGCAGTCTACACAAACAATCTCTCCTGTTAAGTCACTTAGGCCCGCCAATGTAATACAACCCCAAGGTAATATGACTACACTAGACATGCCTCATCTAAGCCCACAGTATAATAACATGGAACTTGAGTCCAATTACATGGACCTCAATCATCCTTCCCCTACACTCCCAACCCCTAAGGCTCACTCCCTATCACCCCCTCCCTCCTTAGCCCCACCAGCTGGCGTAACTCCACTTTTTTCTAGGGCCCTTTGCAAATGTCACATCACACAACCGACCTGACCAAATCTCCACACAATCCCTTAGTGCACACACACCTGGATGTCGTCACCCTGCATGCCGCCCTCCCCCAGCAAATCCTAGACTTCCCTTCTCCAATCACACAAAACACTCCATCCATGTCACAAGAAGAGCATGATTCTGGGCCATGTGATACACAATCATTTGCACCTACGTCTACTACGTCTACTTCACCAAATTACACTCAAGCCAACATCACTCACCCATAAACATACATCTTTCAAACAATTATGTGCATGCACCCTCTCTCAAAACTTTGAACGACGATACTATAAACCAGTCTCCACCATCTCTAGCAAATGCCTCGTCCTTGGCTAACTCACAACTCATCTATTCTACTAACAAACAACCAACTCTTTCACTTCCCAAGATTAATCATGAATGGTCCTCCACAACCCAACCCCACCCCACCACACCTCTCATCTACACATCACAGACTCCACCACTGGAGTACCCTCTAATGTCGTGGTTGGAAACGGGGCTACAGGGATATGCACTCATCTTCACGATGGAACTGAACAATCAAGAAATAATACTTCTAGTCCAAAATCCAACTCATCTGGCCGAGATAGTAACGGAAGGCATGAGGCTGGGAATGGAAGCAGTAGCCCAGTACCAATGGTCAACCATCCATACTCCACTAATGGTGGAGCACACACAACCATCATCCTCCCTGATCTGACCCTGGAACAACCCTCCAACACCATCTCTATACAACTTCCATCAGATAATGGGCAAACTTCACTTTTACCCACAACATCACACGGTTCCAGAACATGCAAACCTTTCCACCACCAAACACTATCCTATCACCTTCCAGACCCTCGTCACCAACACTGAGCCCACCTGTCGCGCCCCCTTTTTTTCCCTTGCAGGGATCGGGTTTATGACATTGGTTGGGACAACTCTTTCCTTTTGGAAAAAGGGTTTGCATATTTTGAAGAGTCACCACCTAACGATTTAAACTGTGTGTTAGAGAATCTAAGGGATTCAATTACAACTATGTTACTAACCAGATATTGGGTAAGGGCTTGAAATTATCCTAAGGGGAAGGTGTTAGGCACCCCTCAGGATCCACAAATGTGGTTCCCGGCCAAATGGTCGTGAATTTGTACAATTAGCAAATAAAAACCAAAGGCTCAAATAATAGGGGATTTAAGTATTAAGCATGCAGATGTTAAAAAAAAGTAAAGAAGATTAGCTTTTGAAAAGGATTACGAGCTAAGCATATACAAGGTGTCCTAGGTTTATAATAATATGGATCACATCAATGCAATACCCGGTAATCACTCCTCTAAGAGGGGCTACATGTGGTATTAGAGCACCGGTCATCATATCCATATTCTACCCTTCCCACCCTGTAAGGTTATTAAAAAATGAGTGTTGGTCTCGACCTCTATTGCATGCTGTTACCCTCCCCTTCCTATCAGTCCCGGAGGAAATTAGAACTCCTATCCTTAAAGGAGGTGCTAGGTAGACCCTCAGGTTTTAAAGGTAAAATTCTAGGGCGACAGACAACAAAACAAGTAGGACTGCAGATAAGGAAAGCATAGAAAGCAGATAAAGGCTGAAGTTATTCCTCCACACATAGTACACATAAACAATATATCTCATACACAACTAAGGTCCATATTAATTCAGAATCCTAAAGCATGGTATCTAGGTGATAACACAAAGACAAATTTACTGCATAACTCAGAGAGGGAGTCTTAATCAGGCTCGCCTACTGGTTTTAAGCATGCCGACAGTTAAACATGGTCACAAAGACAGTTCTAATATTTTTTTTTTAAGTTAATTACCTAAGGCTTGCCTAAGTGTTGGATAACATGCAATTCTAGGTGTTGAAGATGTGCAAGGACTAATTACCAGTCGCTTAGAACAGGGGATTGTTCTGTATTTAGACTAAGTGCAGTTAAATAGATACGATCCTATATCATGATATCTAATGCAGCATGATGCATAATAACTTAAACAGGATTTCTAAATGCACATAGCATTATGCACAGTTTCAGGAATATCATAGGTGACATGTTTCTAATGGTTGTTTACCTAAACAGGATCTCTACGTGTATAGCATGATAAGACATGATTGCAGTTAATTTATCCTAAGAAAGTATTTCTAGTGAAGTTTCAGAACATGGGCAGAATCACGTAATAGCAACTTATTTTATTGTTTATCATATAGGCAGGATTTCTAAGCGTAGATGAAATGTTAAATACACATAAATCCTAAGTAGCATGATATCTAATGCATGGCATGTTGTACCTAAACATGGCTGCTATTGCGCATAGAGAGAAAATAAACATAGAAACATGGTCTCTACCCTTAATTATACTACAACATGCATATCTCCCACCCATTTTCACTATCCGACCCCAGAGTTGTTTACAACTAATTATTACATGCCATTGAATATGAATTACACAACTAAAATAGAAGGAAAATAAGAAGTTAACTATAGGGATCCTACATAATAGGCTCAAGTCTCTAGGTCCTCAATGCCAGGTATTATTTCACGACCTTCTCATAATCCGGGTGTGTCAAAGTTCCCTAAGGACCTCAAGTTCTCCCGGGAAGTGATCACACCCAGATTTCATAGCCAAAATAGAGTAAGTGCAGTGTGGAATGCCAGCCTATGTGTGTCAAAGTTCAGAGGAAGCTCAAGGGTTCCCAAGGCAATGCTCACACAGAAGGGGTAGAACCTAGACTTCTAAGAGTATATGTGAGAGTGCTTTTTATTTTTAAAAGGTTTAAGTAAAAAACAGTTTTGAGAAAGGGTAAGTAAGAAAAACAGTTTTGAAGAGGGTAAGTAAGAAAAACAGTTTTGAAGAGGGAAAATTGATTGGAGTAGAAGTTGAACATCACACAAAGGACCAAGGATAGTCCAACAATCACAAGCAGGGGTAATGGGATTTGAGGGAAAAATACAGAGCATGTGAGGGCAAACATGTAGCAGGCAGAAAAACATAGAGGCATGCAATCAGAAGCTCCCAAGGGTTCATGGGATCAGGGGTACAGTAAAGTACTGGATTACATTAACATATCAACACCAAACAACTAGGACTATGATCACTAATGTACCAGTCATAGGCATGGAGATTCACATAAGAAACAAGTTCTAAGTATACAGAAACATGTTGGTCCAAAATAATAACAGAATAATAAGTAAAATCAAATTAGAAACACATGAATTGCATCAGCGATAGAAACATGTTGGTTTGAGAACTGAAATCTGAATTAGAACGTACCAGTGAAGTGAAGAAAGCAGTAACACAAACAGGAAGTAGGAGATGCACAATAATTAGCCTTGGCTTGCAGCCGGCTGACTTAGAATAGTAGCAACTAGCAAAAAAGAGAGAGAGAGCAGAGATTTTTTAATTGTGAGAGAGAGAGTTGAACAGATTAGTTTGTGTCCTTTCAAAAAATAAGAGGCCGAGGTATATATAGCTTTTAAAATAGTAGTAAATAAGGTGCAGATCAAAGTCAGGCAGCAATTAAAGGAATCAAAATCAATTAGTTTAAGTACTTCCTCTAATTAAGGGGCTAACTTTCAAAAGGTAAGAACGGATAACCAATAAGGAAGCAAATCAACATATGATTGGAACATAACAAATAAGGAAATACTTCAAAATAGTGTAAGTATAGAGCTGGTAATTAGGCTTGGTTCATAGAGTCCTAATTTAGAAAACAAATGTTGAGAATCAGTTGACAACATAATTAACCAAAAATAAGGTAAGAGAATATTTTAAAGATTGAAATTAGTCGAGAATAGAGGATACCAATCACAGGGAATCAGGGATTCCGCTAGAAGGAAATATTAACCAAAGGAAAGTATTGCAACTAAACGGAGCAAACATAGCATAAGCAAGAATAGGCAAAGTAGGGTAAGTGAATCACATAAATCAGGGATTTAAGTTAGAACATAGTAAAATGAATAAAGGAAATAACAGAGTAAACATGATACGAGTAGAGGACACAAAGATCAGAAACCCTAATGAACAAAATATGGTAAAGTCACAAAAAAGCTCAGAACATTCGTAGGAAACATGTACACATACAGATTAAACGAACAAAATCATCAAAACAGACTCAGAATCCTAAGATACTTAGGGTTTCCAACATAGTAAGTCAGATGAAGGAAAAACACAAATAAATCGTGCAAACATAGAGGAAATTAAAGAATAATACTTAAAATCAGAAAGAAAATCATTCTTTTTTTCAGAAAGGTGTTAAGAAACCCTAGCTTGAAGATTAAGAGTCATTTTTAAAGAAAACCCGGAATCTTTAAGGAAAATAGCAAAAATAACTCAGAATACATCCAGATCTGTCATAGATC
Organism: Nicotiana knightiana; assembly: GCA_005239525.1. NCBI lineage: Eukaryota > Viridiplantae > Streptophyta > Magnoliopsida > Solanales > Solanaceae > Nicotiana > Nicotiana knightiana. The sequence continues at coordinate 34,368 of ML427590.1, forward strand.
TAAGAAATCGAGAGCCAACAGTTAGGGTTTTAGTGAGATAACCCAAAAAGATAGAAAATCGGCTCAGAAACCATAGGTTTTGGCCGGAGATGGGAAGATCTTACTCGGACAGGCCAAGGCTGGCTTGAGAAGGCATGAACAATCATGGGGTGAAGTGAACCGCTTCAGGATCTGGAGAAGACGAGCCATCTTCATCGGAGAAGAAGAGACTGGAAGTCTCTGGAAGAGACTAGAGAGAGAGAGAGTGAGTTAGAAAGATGAGTGACCGGTGAGAATGAGAGGGGTCAGGGGGGAGGGGGGTTAGTTTAGGTTAATTAAGGTAATAAGAATCTGGGCCGTTGATCTAATTTGATCAACGGCTCAGATTGGTTTGGGGTTGGGCCGGGTAGAATTTTAGGTCTGGGCTGGGGTGTTTTAATCAGGTGGGTTTGGGTTTAACTGAGGCTAGAATTTAAATAAAATATGGCTACCTGATAAATACTCAATTAAAACGTTAAATGCTTAATTAAAATTAGTTAAAATAACTAATAATCAGAAGAATGAAATTGGTGATTAAGGAATAAAATAAAAATGGTTAATCAGTATTTAAAAATATAAATGACCTATTATTGGATAGAAATAGCATAAAGTATATGGTTAGGCTATAATTGTAAAATTATTGCAATTATAGACAAAAGGTGCCAAATTGACCGATTGTGAAATAATATGATCTGAACAAGGCCAAAAATAATGTATCAAGACAAGAGATGTCCTTGAAATCATTTTTAATGCAATTTACAATTAATTATTAGAGATAAAAAAATACTGGATAAATTAGAAATAAATTTATGAAAATATGAGACATTATGAAAAAATACCAAATTGTTATGGAACTTGATTTTGAAGGTATATATGCAAGTTTAAAAAATAGTTTGGGAAAAAATTGGGTATCAACAACTGCCCCTCTTTACCAGAAAATGATGAAAGAGTTGTCGAATAAAGATATGATGGCCAATTTTGACCGGGTGAAACGGTTTGAAGAGATTTAGGCCGCACCCTGGTTTCTGAGCTGCCTACATATTCCTGATTTTAAAGGAAGCAGGCCGTATGTAGTTCAGGAGCCACCGGCGAAGTATACCGATGAAGTTTTATAAGCATGGACGCAAAGTGCAAGGTTGGGTGAACAAGCAGCTTACGGGTAGTTAGGAGAACTTGGGCGGGTCCGCGCCTGCCATGATGGTTGTTGCTTGTCGGGTTACATGCAAATGTGTAATACAAGCATATCGTGCGTAATTTAAACATGATGCAAATTACTGTTGGACTATGAATGCTGTGTTTGGACGGTTAAGGATGACGTCTTTAGACAATGATGTCCTGGGCCATGAATTTCTTGATGCAGGATTCGCAGACCATGAAATGATGTTCTCGGGCCATGAAGATGGTACCTCCGAACCATGACGCCTTTGAATAATGATATGCAAATTGATAAAAGAGATCCTCAGGCCATGACGTGGTGTTCTCAGGCCATGAAGATGGTGTTTCAGAACGATGACGCCTTTGGGTAAGTTGGCGATATTTCAGCCCATGAAGATGAAATAGTATGATGCTGACAAGACAGAGCTTAGTCTTGCGAATTAAAGGGGTAGAGATTAGCCCAAAAAGAAAGCGCAGTAAATAATGTTAGAGGCATTGGTTGCTTTTGAGAAATAAATGGAGGTAGCGTTTAACCTCGGAAGTCAGAATGGTAGCCTTATGCAAGATGCGAATGCAGATGGAGGTAGCGTTTAAACTCGGAAGGCAGAATGGTAGCCTTATGTAAGATGCGAATGCAGATGGAGGTAACGTTTAACCTCGGAAGGCAGAATGGTAGCCTTATGTAAGATGCGAATGCAGATGGAGGTAACGTTTAACCTCGGAAGGCAGAATGGTAGCCTTATGTAAGATGCGAATGCAGATGGAGGTAACGTTTAACCTCGGAAGGCAGAATGGTAGCCTTATGTAAGATGCGAATGCAGATGGAGGTAACGTTTAACCTCGGAAGGCAGAATGGTAGCCTTATGTAAGATGCGAATGCAGATGGAGGTAACGTTTAACCTCGGAAGGCAGAATGGTAGCCTTATGTAAGATGCGAATGCAGATGGAGGTAACGTTTAACCTCGGAAGGCAGAATGGTAGCCTTATGTAAGATGCGAATGCAGATGGAGGTAACGTTTAACCTCGGAAGGCAGAATGGTAGCCTTATGTAAGATGCGAATGCAGATGGAGGTAACGTTTAACCTCGGAAGGCAGAATGGTAGCCTTATGCAAGATGCGAATGCAGATGGAGGTAGCGTTTAAACTCGGAAGGCAGAATGGTAGCCTTATGTAAGATGCGAATGCAGATGGGGCTAGCGTTTAACCTCGGAAGGCAGAATGGTAGCCTTATGCAATATGCGAATGCAGATGGAGGTAGCATTTAACCTCGGAAGGTAGAATGGTAGCCTTATGCAATATGCGAATGCAGATGGAGGTAGCGTTTAACCTCGGAAGGCAGAAAGGTAACCTTATGCAATATGTGAATGCAGATGGAGGTAACGTTTAACCTCGGAAGGCAGAATGGTAGCCTTATGCAAGATGCGAATGCAGATGGAGCTAGTGTTTAACCCCGGAAGGCAGAAAGGTAGCCTTATGCAATATGCGAATGCAGATGGAGGTAGCGTTTAACCTCGGAAGGCAGAAAGGTAGCCTTATGCAATATGCGAATGCAGATGGAGACAACGTTTAGTCTCGGAAGGCACAAAGGTAGCCTTATGCAATATTAAGGAAGGACAACAGAAATTCTTAGCTGGTGTTAAATTGCGGTAGAGCATTGTGATAATGAAGCATCGTTTGTGCTGATAATAAGTGTTGCTGTGATGAGTTTGAGGAACGATGTCTGTCCTTTGAGCGGATAATATGTTTCGGGGCTTTTGCAATTTTTGTGCCTGCATCCAAAGAAAGATCGTGAGTTTTGTAAAAGGGAAAGGTTAGTTCGCATTCCTGCCGGCTCTGCTTGGCTCGTTTGCTTGATCATGATGATATTGTCTGTGTCATTGGGGTAGCGTTCGCTAAATAAGCTGCTTCAAAAAAAAAAATATGCATGATTTTGTAATATATAATCTAAAATAATTTTTAGATGAACTGACGACATGACACGGCTTGAGACATTGCGACCTCTTCTGCTATGGAACTTTGAGGGTCCTCCTCAAAATTCTGCCCCAGTTTGCTGGGTGGACGCTTCTGACTACTGCTCGCGCGGTGATTCGCTGAACTTGCTTCAGAATTTTGAGGGTCCTCCTCAAAATTCTGCCCCAGTTGGCAGGGTGAATGCTTGTGGACTGCTACTCGCTTCAGAATTTTGAGGATCCTCCTCAAAATTCTGCCCCAGTTTCCAATTGTGGGGAAAAATAGATTTTCATTGAATTGTGACTGAACCCATAGGGCTGCCTACGTATCCCCTCTTAAACGGGAATCAGGTCAGGCGTAGTTCAATTTACATCACTGAGAAAGCATAAAGATTACACATAGTAGTGCTTGACTGCAACTGAATTGATCGGTTTCGGCCAAACTTCTCCGTCCATTTATGCAAGTATGAGTGCTTCTCCTGTCAGCACTCTATGAACTATGTATAGACCTTTCCAGTTGGGAGAGAACTTCCCCTTGGCGTCATCTTCATGCGGAAAGATTTTATTTAACACCAGTTGCCCTGGTGTGAATTGTCTCGGCTTGACTTTCTTGTTGAAGGCCCTGGCCATTCTATTTTGATATAGTTGACCATGACATACTGCATTCATTCTCTTCCCGTCTATGAGGGCTAGTTGCTCATAACGGCTTCTTACCCACTCTGCATCACTGAGCTCAACTTCCTGTATAAATCTTAGAGATGGAATCTCCACTTCGGTAGGAATTACAGCCTCTGTACCATAAACTAGCATATAGGGAGTTGCCTATGTTGATGTACGGATAGTGGTGCAGTATCCCGATAAGGCGAATGATAACTTTTCATGCCACTGCTTGTGCCTTTCTATCATCTTTCTTAGTATCTTCTTGATGTTTTCTGAATCTCCCAGGTTGATGCCTTCAGTCTCATCCAGGTTGGACTTAGGTCTGTTATCAAAATTCTCAACTTCTTTGACGATCTCGTCTGGTATGTCGTCTTCATATGAATCAATGTATGTTTGCTGCGTTGTCTCATTGCATGTCACGGTCATCAGTTCATCAAGAAAGTAATAGTAATGTTGTATAAATAAAGTAATGAGAGAAAGCAATAGCAATAAATATCGGATTCGTAAGAGAGATTTAGAAGATGCTTTGATAAATTGAATAGCTGTTTTGAACGTTGAAGATCTTATTGCAGAAATTTAAAAATGCAGGAAAAGGAAAANGACTCCTCATCGCTGCAAGTGCTTCTTCCTCGTCTGAACCGTGAATAATGTCGGCCTGCTTGAAAGTCTGCTCAAGATGAGGTATCGGATGCTCCAAAGGGTAATAGGGACCGCGCCAAGGTGGCGAACAGTCGTTGAAGTCCTGCCAAGTGTACTCATACCCCAGACCGAAAGTGGTGCCATGTTCCTTGAGCTTTATGGGCTTCGTGATCCCTTGGAGGTTCTTACCGAGCCCTTTGCCTGGCTCATATCCTCTCCAGTTCAGGATGCTCTCAATCTTGCTATCCCACCACTTGTCCTTGTCGATAGCATTGACCCGCTCAATGTGGTGGTAAGTTCCTCTGCCTATCTTCCTTTTTCCGTCAATCACCGGAATAGTTTGACGACTATAAATGGGGTTGCTGCCGTCACTATGAATAATCACCTCTTGGTGGTTCCACTCGAATTTTACCGCCTGATGTAGCATTGACGCTACGNGATTTAGAAGATGCTTTGATAAATTGAATAGCTGTTTTGAACGTTGAAGATCTTATTGCAGAAATTTAAAAATGCAGGAAAAGGAAAATCATTTAGTAAATAAAACAGTAAATAATACTTGTTTTAGCCTTGCTACCCCGAGGCTCGTCGGGCTTTGGTCGTCTTGACAGACTAGTTCTTGAGATATGTCCCCTTGATTACAGTCTATATGGAAGGGCCTTCCTCCCCCTCCTCCTCGAGAACAACATAGCAATCCATATCTTCGTCCTCTAGGAACAGACTCCTCATCGCTGCAAGTGCTTCTTCCTCGTCTGAACCGTGAATAATGTCGGCCTGCTTGAAAGTCTGCTCAAGATGAGGTATCGGATGCTCCAAAGGGTAATAGGGACCGCGCCAAGGTGGCGAACAGTCGTTGAAGTCCTGCCAAGTGTACTCATACCCCAGACCGAAAGTGGTGTCATGTTCCTTGAGCTTAATGGGCTTCGTGATCCCTTGGAGGTTCTTACCGAGCCCTTTGCCTAGCTCATATCCTCTCTAGTTCAGGATGCTCTCAATCTTGCTATCCCACCACTTGTCCTTGTCGATAGCATTGACCCGCTCAATGTGGTGGTAAGTTTCTCTGCCTATCTTCCTTTTTCCGTCAATCACCGGAATAGTTTGACGACTATAAATGGGGTTGCTGCCGTCACTATGAATAATCACCTCTTGGTGGTTCCACTCGAATTTTACCGCCTGATGTAGCATTGACGCTACGGCCCCAGCATCATGAATCCAGGGTCGTTCCAACAACAGGTTGTAGGATGCTGGCACATCTATCACCTGGAAATCCACTTCGAACCAAGTCGGTCCCATCTGCAGTCATAGACTGATCTCCCCGATGGCGGACCTCTGAGAACCGTCGAAGGCTTTCACATTGATCGCTCCATCCCTTATCTAATGTAGCCCTTTACCCAATTTTTTGAGTGTTATAAACGGACAGATGTTAAGATTGGAACCTCCATTGATCAAGATTCTTGTGATGAAATGATCTTCGCATTGCACGGGCATGTGCATCGCTTTGTTGTGCCCCAATCGTTCAGGTGGTAGCTCGTCCTCATGAAAAGTGATTTTATGACTCTCCAGTACCTGGCCTACCATATTGTCCATTTCCCCGCTAGTGATGTTGTTTGGCACATATTCTTCACTCAACACTTTCAACAAAGCATTTATGTGTGTTTCGAAATTCTGCAGCAGAGAGAGGATGGATATCTGTGACGGTGTCTTGTTCATCTGATCGATGACTAAATACTCCTTAGCCTCTACCTTTCTCCAAAGGTCATCGGGACCTATTTCGATAAGGGGAGGCCGGTTGGCAGTCTGCTTGCTTGACTCGGCCAGATGCTCAGGAGTGTAGACCCTACCAGTTCTCGTCATACCCTGTGTTGTGACTGCTTCCACAGACCTAACCTTGCCTTTACTTCTCGCCTCCACTGTGTAGTCCCAAGGGATAATGTTTGAATATAAGGGTGGCGTGGTTGACATTGCCACCGGAATCGGTGCAGCCATCCTTACTTCAAACGGAATGTGTGTTCGGGGTGGCAAGACTGCGACCTCGAATGGTGCCGGTGCATTTGCTGGAGATACAAACTCAACTTCAATTGGCACTGGTGACTTTGCAGGTGGCGCTGCTTCAAACTCAAATGGTATGGACATATTCACCTCAGCGCCCTCAGATGGTTGAATCTGGACTTTGATCAGTTTGAGAGTGACTGCGGGTTTCTTTGGGTCATCGCCTTCTGCGATCAACCCGATTGATCCATCGGGATCCCAATCATCTTCTATTTCAATTATATGGATACCTCTACCCTTATGGTCTAGCAAAGGATTGTCGCGGATGTTTGGAGCGGGGTCTTTTGCCACAATAATCTTGTTGTCAATGAGAGCCTGTATTTTGTCCTTCAGAAAGCGGCATTCTTCGATAATGTGTCCTTTCATGCCGGAATGGTATGCACAGGATTTGTTTGGGTTAACCCACTGAGAGGGGTTCTCAGGGGTGACAGCAGGGATAGGTGTGACATAACTAGCAGTTTTGAGCTTCTCATACAGCTAGTCAATGGGCTCGGCTATGGCGGTGTCTTGCTTTGGAGGGCGGCGATCAAAATTGGGATGAGGTCTAGGGAAGTTTTGGCGTGCAGGGGGTGATTGGTAATGGGATGGCTGGGAATTATAAGTGTGGTAGACATGAGCGGGTTGTGAGTATTTGGGTGAAGCAGGTTGATATGTGGGCGGTGGATCTTGGTAGGAAGGTGGTGGAGCTTGGTAATTTGGTGAGGGTGCTTGGTAATTCGGGGTTGGCTGGTATGTGAGTGGAGGTGTTGGATAAGTTTTGAATTTGAGTGGGGACTTGGCTCTTTGTGCAACCATTACGGCTCCCACGTCTCTCTTCTTAGACACACCACCGGACTGTAAAGCCTTGTTAGTGGCTTGCAAGGCTTCAAAATTTGTAACCATACCGCTTTTAATACCTTCTTCAATCCGCTCACCCAATTTGATGATGTCAGAGAACTTGTGGCCTTCAACCATCATTAACCGTTCATAATACTGCGGGTCCTGAGCCCGGACAAAGAACTTGTTCATCTGCTCTTCCTCTAGAGCAGGTCTGACTTTAGCGGCTTCGGACCTCCATCGAGTAGCATACTCGCGAAAGGTTTCTGTGAGTTTCTTCTTCAAATTCTGAATGTAGAACACATCTGATGCATTCTCTGTGTTGAATCTAAACCTGTCCATAAAATCAGACGCCATGCTTACCCAGTTTGACCATTTCTTGGGGTCTTGGCTGATGTACAAAGACAGTGCGTCTCCCTTCAAACTCCTCATGAACAGTTTCATGCGAATTCTTTCAGCCGTTCCCACGCCAACCAATTTGTCGCAATAGGTCCTCAGATGGGCTCTCGGATCATCAGTACTGTCAAACATTTTGAACTTTGGAGGTTTGTACCCCTCGGGCAGCTCGACATCAGTTGGATACAAAGGTCTTCATAATTCAACCCTTCAATTCCCTTGGTTCCTTCAACCCCCTGGACTCGGCTGGTCAGTTTCCTTAGCTCCTCGGCCAGGTTCATGATAAGTAAGTCCTTTTTCGTCAGACTCGAATACCAGTGGGATAGACGGAGTGGAGTGGGTCACAGTTTCCACATAGATGGGATTATTATAGGTGTGGAAATGGTCATTTGTAGGGTTTTGAGGTTCTGGGATGAGTAGTGGGGTGTCATTTGAGGTGTGGCAAGCATTGCACTGCGTCGGGAGAGTTTGGTTCTTTGGGGGAGTGGCGTGATGGTGAGGTGCGGGATGATTTTTCTGTCTTGGAATATTTTGTGGAGGTGCGGGGTTTTGAGTATTCGTAAGGTTAACGCCGAGGACGTTGAAGGAAAATGACAAGTTGTCCATATTCCGGACTTGATCGAGTTCTTCCTGAAACTTCAGCAATTTCTGTTCAAGTGGTGACAAGTTCTCATGCAGGACCTAATTACCTCGGCCATCAGTGGCCTCTACCCGTTCAATCATATTCTCCTTTCTGGTGCCGCTGGAATCTTCCATCTTACTTTTGACTTTGTATTTGCTCTTGGGAGGACTAGGAGGAGGAGTAGGTGGAGGGCCCTTGGATCTGGTGCGATAGGATGATAATGCCATAATGCACGAACTAACCTTTGGGGAGGGGAGTAAGAAAAATAAAAACAAAAGGTAACCAAGTCAGTGAGGATTATGAAAAGAAATATTTCGGTATTTAAACACATAATGCGAAAATGTAAAGCGTGTCCTAAGTTGGGAACCTCTTTGTGCCCGAGGTAGGCCTAACGACAAATTGATTTGGAGAACTTAAAACGCTAAATGCCTCATTTTATTGATAAGAAAAATAGACAAATCCCAAAACGATAGACGAAAAATAAAAGTCACTGATGGCCATTGGCCTTATTACATTGATAGAAAAATAAAGACACTCCTATCTACTTGGTCCCAGAAGGACCTTCCCCAGACTCGACATTCTTGCTTCCTTCGAGCAGCTTTCCCAGCAACAGGTAAGTTCTGGCTAGGTCCCCTGCAGCTCCCTCAGCCTTTTGACAATCTTCAACTCTTTTGTTGAACTTTTCTCCCAGCTCGACTATACCTTGTTCCAAGTACCCCAACCTCTTGTTGGCGTTGATAGCCATGTCCTTCCATTCCTCGATCAGTTTCTTGTTGGACTCATGTATCTTGTGGTGGTCATCCTCATTTTCCAGGATCCTTTTGCATAGTTGGTTGTATTTGACTTGTGCCTCGGCCCTTTCATCTATAACCTTGTTGCCTCGAACGTACCCTGGCTTGCTCTGACCACCCAGATTCTCTTCTAACCAACCAGGATAGAAAGGGGTACAACCGGCATGATACTGTCTAGCTCGATGGTGTCTTTCTCAAGTATAACCTTGCAGTGCCACAAGTGCTGAGCTTGGCACTTGTGAGGACTGCCATTATTTTGAAAGTCAGCTCGAAGATGGCTCATCTTCCCGACCCTAGGGATGACTTGCTTCCTTCATGCTTGCCTCATAACTTGAAGAGGGACGTAAGGGTATGTCCCCCTTAGACCAATCAGTATCAGAAATGATACGTCTCGGGATCGAATGATGAACTCATCTATCTGAAACCATTCAGACATCCATTGAACCTGCTCTTCAGTCAAGTTATCAAAAAGCTCAACCCATCCCTCGGCATTTTCAGGCTGAGCGAACATGTCGGGGATATAATTCATTCGCTTTGGGTGATGGAAAGCGATGTGGTCATCCCACATTCCGCGGTGAATGTTCTGTCGGTATTCGCCTCTTTGTAGATGTTCCATGAGCCAGAGTTGAAGTAATAAATTGCAACCTTCGAAATGCTTTGCTCCTTGTTGACACCTTTCTACGGCCCGATATATGTCTGCAATGATCATCGGCACAATGCTGAAGTCTTGCCCATTTACCCCTTCCATTATGGTCTTAGTTACCATGGTTAGCCTGGTATGGATCCTTTCCTTCTTCATCGGGAACATGATCAAACCCAAAAAGCAAACCATAAACACGAACACTCCGCGATGGACGTGTCCTAGAGAGGTGATAGAAAACTCATCATGGTAGGTACGGTATGATTTGTTGTAGCCATATATTTTGTACAAGTAGTCAAAAGGAATGTACGAATCCTCCAAACATACCAATTCTGCGTCCTTTTTCAGGACCACCATTTTGAGGAAACTTTTGCATGTGCGGTTCTCAGGCATCAACAACCCTGGAGTTTCCCATACTAGGTTAGCCAACCCTCCTATCTCTTCTATCAAAGGCATTATTTTGATGTTCCCAAAGCGGAACACAGACCTTTCACGATCCCAGGACAGGGTAGCAGCCTCTACTATCATTTTTCTAGGTTGGATTTCTAGGGGAGATGGTAGGTTACCCAAGTAGCTTTGTCACTAGAGTGCAGATCCTCCCACCAACTCAACAGTTTTGGGTGGATGTTGGAGACCATGCCGAATCTGGGGACTTCGTGCCTCATTTTTTTCTGCAAAACAAATAAAGTTAGGCTCTTACCCCCACCAGACTCGACTATTTAACGTCAATAATTAGCAGGAAGCATTTAATTCTCCAAATAAATGCACAGAATGTGAGGGCGTCCGTTTGGGTTTAGGGAAACCCGGTGGACTTTTGGATAAGGCTATCTTAAAAGCTATCGTGCGGACGACACTTTAGCTCGACTAGGTTTGACCATGATGCATGCAACAGTGCAACAACTCAACAGATTAAGGTTTCTATGGGGTTTTAGACCGGTAGCCTTGAGCGGACAACTCAAAGGGGAAAGGCACGGAACCGTCGACTGCACCGCTGATCGACTAGTTTTACTGCAAATAAGCCTTTCCAAATTTAGTGGGTAATAATATAGGAAGAGCGCAACCACTCATCAAACGTTTCTATAGTATTTTATTTGGCACGAGTGGAGTATGAATGTTGAGCATAATTATGCAATAATAAGTATAAAAACAAGTTGTCACGTATTTTCACGTTAAAGAAAGCGGTAAAAATGGTAGTAATGATTTAAAGCAGTTACAAAAGAAAACAAAGAGACATGTCAGTTTCGTCTTTGAAGAAAAGTAAATATCCAAAGTAAACAATTAATTGCATGTAAAGGGAATAGGAAAGGGTACAAGTATTTAAAATAAAGGCACAAATTCACGAAACAATTTGAAATGGTAAAAGCCTGGATATCCCCAGCAGATTCGCCATACTGTCGCACCCCCTTTTTTTCCCTCGCGGGGATCGGGTTTATGACATTGGTTGGGAAAACTCTTTCCTTTTGGGAAAGGGGTTTGCATATTTTGAAGATTCGCCACCTAACGATTTTATCGGTGCTTTAAGGCACCTAAGGGGTTCAATTACAACCACGTCACTAACCAGAGATTGGGTAAGGTCTTGAAATTATCCTAAGGGGAAGGTGTTAGGTACCCCTCAGGATCCACACATGTGGTTCCCGGTCAAATGGTTTCGTGAATTTGTACAATTAGCAAATAACAAGCAAAGGCTCAAATAAGAGGGGATTTAAGTCTTAAGCATGTAGATGCTAAAAAAAAAGTAAAGAAGATTCGCTTTTGAAAAGGATTATGAGCTAAGCATATAAAAGGTGTCCTAGGTTTATAATAATATGGATCACATCAATGCAATACCCGATAATCACTCCTCGAAGAGGGGCTACACGTGGTATTAGCGCACCGGTCATCATATCCATATTCTACCCTTCCCACCCCGTAAGGTTATTAAAAACGAGTGTTGGTCTCGACCTCTATTGCATGTTGTTACCCGCTCCTTCCTATCAGTCCCGGAGGAAATTAGGACTCCTATCCTTAAAGGAGGTGCTAGATAGACCCTCATGTTTTAAAGGTAAAATTCTAGGGCGACATACAACAAAACAAGTACGACTGCAGATAAGGAAAGCATAGAAAGCAGATAAAGGCTCAAGTTATTCCTCCACACACAGTACACATAAACAACATGTCTCACACAACTAAGGTCCATATTAATTCAGAATCCTAAAGCATGGTATCTAGGTGATAACATAAAGACAGATTTATTACATAACTCAGAGAGGAAGTCTTAATCAGGCTTGCCTACTGGTTTTAAGCATGTTGACAGTTAAACATGGTCACAAAGACAGTTCTAATATATTTTTTTTAAGTTAATTACCTAAGTGTTGGATAACATGCAATTCTAGGTGTTGAAGATGTGCAAGGACTAATTACCAGTCGCATAGAACAGGGGACTGTTCTGTATTTAGACTAAGTGCAGTTAAATAGATACGATCCTATATCATGATATCTAATGCAGCATGATGCATAATAACTTAAATAGGATTTCTAAATGCACATAAAATCATAACATTATGCACAGTTTCAGGAATATCATAGGTGACAGGTTTCTAATGGTTGTTTACCTAAACAGGATCTCTACGTGTATAGCATGATAAGACATGATTGCAGTTAGTTTATCCTAAGACAGTATTTCTAGTGAAGTTTCAGAACATGGGCAGAATCACGTAATAGCAACTTATTTTATTGTTTATCCTATAGGCAGGATTTCTAAGCGTAGATGAAATGTTGAATACACATAAATCCTAAGTAGCATGATATCTAATGCATGGCATGTTGTACCTAAATATGGATGCTATTGCGCATAGAGAGAAAATAAACCTAGAAACATAGTCTCTACCCTTAATTATACTACATCATGAATATATCCCACCCATTTTCACTATCCGACCCCAGATTTGTTTATAATTAATTATTACAGGACATTGAATACGAATTACACAACTGAAATAGAAGGAAAATAAGAAGTTAACTATATGGAGCCTACAGAATAGGCTCAAGTCTCCAGGTCCTCAATGCCAGGTATTATTTCACGACCTTCTCATAATCCGGGTGTGTCAGAGTCCCCTAAGGACCTCAAGGGCTCCCGGACAGTGCTCACACCCATATTTCATAGCCAAAATAGAGTAAGTGCAATGTGGAATGGTCAGCCTCTGTGTGTCAAAGTTCAAAGAGAGCTCAAGGAATCCCAAGGCAATGCTCACACAGAAGGGGCAGAACCTAGACTTCTAAGAGTACATGTGAGAGTGTTTTTTTATTTTTAAAAGGTCTAAGCAAGAAAACAGTTTTGAGAAAGGGTAAGTAAGAAAAACAGTTTTGAAGAGGGTAAGTAAGAAAAACAGTTTTGAAGAGGGAAACTTGATTGGAGTAGAAGTTTAACATCACACAAAGGACCAAGGATAGTCCAACAATCACAAGCAGGGGTAATGGTATTTGAGGGACAAATGAAGAACATGTGAGGGAAAACATGTAGCAGGCAGAAACACAAATAGGCATGCAATCAGAAGCTCCTAAGGGTTCAGGGGATCAGGGGTACAGTAAAGTACTGGATAAGGTTAACATATCAACACCAAACAACTAGGACTATGATCACTAATGTACCAGTCATAGGCATGGAGATTCACATAAGAATCAAGTGCTAAGTATATAGAAACATGTTGGTCCTAGACAAGTAAAGCATAAACTTAACAGGAAGAGGGGAGTTCAGGATCCTAGTCACATGTTGAACAACAGAATAATAAGTAAAAACAAATTAGAAACACAGTGAATTGCAACAGCGATAGAAACATGTTGGTTTGAGAACTGAAATATGAATTAGAACATACCAGTGAAGTGAAGAAAGAAGTAACACAAACAGGAAGTAGGAGATGCACAATAGTTAGCCTTGGCTTGCAGCCGGCTAACTTAGAATAGTAGCAACTAGAACAGAAGAGAGAGAGAGAGAGAGAGAGCAGAGAATTTTTAATTGTGAGAGAGAGAGAGAGTTGAACAGATTAGTTCGTGTCCTTTCAAAAAATAAGAGGCCGGGGTATATATAGATTTTAAAATAGTAGTAAATAAGGTGCAGATCAAAGTCAGGCAGCAATTAAAGGAATCATAATCAATCAGCTTAAGTACTTCCTCTAATTAAGGGGTTAACTTTCAAACGGTAAGAACAGGTAACCAATAAGGAAGCAAATAAACATATGATTGGTACATAACAAATAAGGAAATACTTCAAAATAGTGTAAGTATAGAGCTGGTAATTAGGCTAGGTTCATAGAGTCATAATTAAGGAAACAAATGATGAGAATCAGTTGACAACATAATTAACCAAAAATAAGGCAAGAGAATATTTTAATGATTGAAATCAGTCGAGAATAGAGGATACCAATCATAGGGAATCGGGGATTTCGGTAGAAGGAAATATTAACCAAAGGAAAGTATTGCAACTGAACGGAGCAAACATAGCATAAGCAAGAATAGGCAAAGTAGGGTAAAAGAATCACATAAATCAGGGATTTAAGTTAGAACATTGTAAAATGATTAAAGGAAATAACAGAGTAAACATGATACGAATAGAGGATACAAAGATCAGAAACCCTAATGAACAAAATATGGTAAAGTCACAAAAAAGCTCAGAACATTCGTGGGAAACATGTCCACATACAGATTAAACGAACAAGATCATCAAAACAGACTCAGAATCCTAAGATTAAGGCAAAGCCATGTAGGTTTTCCAACATAGTATGTCAGATGAAGGAAAAACACAAATAAATCGTGCAAACATAGTAGAAATTATAGAATAATACTTAAAATCAGAAAGAAAATCATTCTTTTTTTCAGAAAGGTGTTAAGAAACCCTAGCTTGAAGATTAAGAGTCATTTTTAAAGAAAACCCAGAATCTTTAAGGAAAATAGCAAAAATAACTCAGAATACATCTAGATTTGTCATAGATCTAAGAAATCGAGAGCCAACAGTTAGGGTTTTAGTGAGATAACCCAAAAAGAGAGAAAATCGGCTCAGAAACCATAGGTTTTGGCCGGAGATGGGAAGATCTTACTCGGACAGGCCAAGGGTGGCCAGAGAAGGCATGAACAGTCATGGGGTGAGGTGAATCGCTTCAGGATTAAGGACCTCCGGACAGTGATACCCGGTGTAGGAGAGAGCCATGAAGCTAAGAGGAGTGATGACCCATGGTTTCCGACAAGAGAGGTAGCTGGAGAAGACCAGCCATCTTCATCGGAGAAGAAGAGACTGGAAGTCTCTGGAAGAGACTAGAGAGAGAGAGAGCGAGTTAGAGAGATGAGGGGCCGGTGAGAATGAGAGGGGTCAGGGGGGAGGGGGGTTAGTTTAGGTTAATTAAGGTAATAAAAATCTGGGTCGTTGATCTAATTTGATTAGGGTAGAATTTTAGGTCTGGGCTGGGGTGTTTTAATCAGGTGGGTTTGGGTTTAATTAGGGCTAGAATTTAAATAAAATGTGGCTACCTGTTAAATACTCAATTAAAACGTTAAATGCTTAATTAAAATTAGTTAAAATAACTAATAATCAGAAGAATGAAATTGGTGATTAAGGAATAAAATAAAAATGGTTAATCAGTATTTAAAAATATAAATGACCTATTATTGGATAGAAATAGCATAAAATATATGGTTAGGCTATAATTGTAAAATTATTGCAATTATAGACAAAAGGTGCCAAATTGACGATTGTGAAATAATTTGATCTGAACAAGGCCAAAAATAATGTATCAAGTCAAGAGATGTTCTTGAAATCATTTGTAATGTAATTTACAATTAATTATTAGAGATAAAAAATACTGGATAAATTAGAAATAAATTTATGAAAATATGAGAAAATTATGGAAAAATACCAATTGTTATGGAACTTGATTTTGAAGGTATATATACAAGTTTATAAATAGTTTGAGGAAAAATTGGGTATCAACACCACCTCCAACACCACCTCCATCGCCCAACAAACTAGGAGAACAAACAAGGTTAGAACTGGCACAAATAATGGAGGAAATGAGGGAAACCAAGACAGAATTCATCTGGCTAAAGGGGTTCTATCTGTACAGCATCAAGGAGCAGTACGAAAAAAAATTCATACTCAAATTCCCCCCACGTGNCCCCCCAACCGAACTTCTCACATGCAGTGTCAACCTCCGTCTAACTCACAATGCCCAGGAAGGGAAATACTCACTAGTAGTCATTCCCACCTTACGCCTGACGAGCCCAGTCCATCCAGTTATGGGAACTCAGCTCTAATATGCAGATATAGACACTTTCATAACCCACAACCCATTATGAATCTAATTGTCTGGAATTGTGGAGGGCCTAATAATGGCGAATTTAGAAGGCAGTCTAGGTCACTCCTAGACAACTACAGACCTATCATGGAGGTCCTCCTAGTGATTTTAATTTCTCTAACATGGTACAAGTTGAAGCACAAGGGCTGTCTAGTGGAATGATGTTGTTATGGCATGAAGAGTTAGTCAAAATTGATGATGTTACACTGACCACACAGGAAATGCACTGCATGGTCCAGGTATGGCCAAACCCCTCTAAATGGTTATTTTCTTCTATTTATGCAAATAACTCTACTATAGCACGAACTCAATTATGGAATAACTTAAAAACTGTGCATGATAATTATAACGAGCCTTGGTTGCTTGGAGGAGATTTTAATGAAGTTACTAAGGAAACGAAAAAATTTGGAGGTAATCCTATTAATAATAATAGAGTCGATGCTTTCCTTGATTGTCTTAACTATTGTAATTTGCTAGACCTGGGTTTTGAGGGTAGAAAATTCACTTGGACTAATAAAAGACGATTAGGAGATACTATTTTGGAACGACTTGATAGATTACTGGGAAACTACGATTGGCTTAATATTTTCCCAGAGGCCCAAGTACAACATCTTCCAAGAACTTACTCTGATCATTGTCCCCTATTAGTCACACTCCAACCCTAAAATAAGCCTAGGAAGCCTATCTTTCGATTGGAAACAATGTGGACTAATCATCCCACTTTCATATCTGTAGTTCAACAATCATGGAAAAACACAACTACTTTTATACAAGCAACTGCTTCATTCCAACAAAATGCCATTCAATGGAATCAACATACTTTTGGAAACATTTATCAAAAGAAAAGGAAAATATTGGCTCGAATCAAGGGCATCCAAAAATCAATTCACTATCCTACGAGCTTTTTCCTCCAAAACCTTGAAACTGTTCTAACAAATGAATTTAGTATAATCCTCAAACAAGAGGAGGACTTTTGGAGGCTCAAATCAAGACTAAATTGGTTAACCGATGGAGACTCCAACACAAAGTTTTTCCACATGTCCACGATACAACGTCGTAGGCGTAATCGCACTAACGCTCTAAAAGATAATGGTGGTAATTGGATTGTTGATCCAACACAAATAAATAATGCCGTAACTACATATTACCAACAATTATATGCTACACAACACACTCTATCTAATAGGACACACTATCGATCAGATTACACTAACACATTAACATTGGACGAAGCCCACAGTCTATCCGAGCCCCTCTCCACGCAAGAAATACACCAAACACTATTTTCATTCCAGCCCTTTAAGGCACCCGACCCAGACGGTTTGCACCTTTTTTTCCAAAAATATTGGCATACTGTGCGACATGTAGTAACATCCAGCTGCCACCAAGCTTTTACATCCAAAAAAATTCCTGAAGAAATCAACAGGACCTATTTGTGCCTTATCCCTAAAATTAAAAACCCAACGTCCATTACTCAATATCGCCCAATTAGTTTATGCAACACAATTTATAAGTTAATTACTAAAATTATCGTCAATCGACAGAAGACCTATCTCCCACAAATTATAGGACCCACACAGTCCAGTTTCCAATAGGGTAAGAGAGCATTGGATAATGCAATAATTGTTCAGGAAATCCTTACACATTAAAGAAAAAAAGAAAACTAGAAAATTAGGACACATGCTCCTCCAATTAGATTTAGAAAAAGCTTTTGATAAGCTTGAATGATCTTTCATAAAAGAAACACTTCACTACTTCAACATACCTATAGAACTAATAACCCTCATTATGTCATGTATTACAATATCTTCTATCTTTATTTTAATAACTGGCTCACCAACTAATTACTTTAAACCGTCAAGAGGAATTCGACAAGGCGACCCGCTTTCACCATACATCTTTATTCTGTGCCTCGAACGTCTATCTAGGACTATATTCCAGTCAGTAGACTACCTACTTTGGCAACCACTACAATTATCACCAAATGGGCCGCAACTTTCTCATCTATTTTTTGCGGACGACATTATCTTACTATCCAAAGTTACTCCTAAGAGTTACAATTCAATAATCGACATTATTAACAACTTCACAACCATATCAGGACAAACAATCAACTTCCAAAAATCAAAGATTTTTTTCTCTTGAAACTGTTTGCCACAACATAAAAACGACGTCCTGAACTGCTTCAGCATGAAGGAAGGACACCACTTTGAAAAATACTTGGGATTTCCAATGTTCCAAAAAAGGCCTACTAAAACGGACTTCCAATTCCTTCTGGATAACTTCAAAAATAAACTTGCGGGATGGAAAACTAGGTTCCTCTCACTACCTGGTCGAGTAACACTCATCAAATCAACTTCTACTCTTCCTAACCACGTCATGCAATATATTTCAATCCCTAAAGGAATAATTCATAAAATGGAATACATGCGTGATTTTCTTTGGGGTATCACAGATCAACAACGAAAGTTACACCTTATTAAATGGCATCTAGTCACCACACCCAAAAACATGGGAGGACTAGGTATCCAGCAGCTAAAACACAAAAATGACTCAATCCTTGTTGGACTAGCATGGAGACTCTTCCATGCAACTGACCAACTATGGGCAACCACACTAATCAGTAAATAAATTAACAAACAACAGTGGAATACTCTTTCTCATACATGGCAGAATATCATACTAGGGTGGAGAAATTGTCAACTTGGAATCCAATGGCACCCTGACTCCCATTCACAACTGAACTTTTGGAACTCTACATGGCTGGTACCAAACACTACTCTCAGATCCATCATACATGGGCCAATCCCAGCAACCCATATATTTAATACTATAGACTCCTATAGAATCAACAACCAATGGAACTGGGAGTCCATGCCATTCACTTTGACCACTGACATAAAAAATATTATTAACGGCATTACAATTCCAATCAATACAACTACACCAGGTTTCCCCTACTGGGCATTATCACCCACCGGCAAATTCACAGTACGTACTATGTACACTAAGCTTCTTCACAAAGGTCTCAATAGCCATAACAACCTTAAAAATTATCATTGGATTTGGCGGCTATCAATACTACCAAAACACAAAACTTTTATCTGGATGATAGTGCACAAACGGCTTCCCACAAAAAAATACCTCCACCATATAGGTATCACACTTGATGGCCAATGTCAAGCTTGCCACAACAGTGTAGAATCCATCACTCACTTATTCTTGCACTGCCCCTCAATAACACACCTTTGGACACACTTGCAAATGCAATGGTTCATCAGGTCCATAGGGCAATACTCTCCACCAAAAATATGGATCAAACAACTACTGAACACAAAGCCTCCTATACCCTACCACATGAACCATAAAATATACTTCACCTACACTCTTTGGAATATATGGCTCCAACGCAACAACAGAAGCTTCAATAATACCACCCAACAACTACATTTGAACCAAATAACCCATCAAGCACTAGAATACACCTACCTAGCCACTAATACTATGCCTCCAAAAATCCTACAACTAACTCCTGTTAAATGGTTGCCTCCAAAACCTAGGGCATTCAAGCTAAACACCAATGGGGCAGTCTCAACAAAAAAAAAAGGCTGGGATAGGGGGTTTAATACCAGATAACAATGTCAAATGGGTAATTGGGTTCTATGGGACATTAAGAGCATCGAACATTATTCATACAGAACTAAAAGCTCTCTTGCAGGGTTTGGAAATGTCCCACGGACTACAACTATTTCCATTAGAAATAAACGTCGATGCTTCTAAGGTAATAACAATGTTAAGACATGATAATCTAGTTCATACTAATATACTTGCGGAATGCAGGCACCTCCTGGACCAAGGACTTAGTACCACTATCGCACACACCTACAGGGAGGGTAACATGATTGCTTACTGCCTAGCCAAGAAAGGATGCAGTATGATGGATGGACAACAATGTACTTTTTTTGAGAAGCCACCTCTTTTTGTAGAGCACCTTTTGGATATGGATCGAGCAGGCACAGTGAGATACAGACGCACATACACAGTCCCAATGACACAAGCATCACATGTTCAAATCGAAGACCAACATGGGGGTCACACACAGCAACAACAAAGTGTCCCCAATGCACATGAAAATCATTTTGTTAGCCGTGCGGCTATTGTTATAACTTTCTGTAATATTAGTAGTAATTATAACACTATGCATAAGACAACAACGGATGCACACACATCCCCTCTCTGTAGTTGTTATGTTTTAATTTAATACAAGCTTATCTTTCGCACAAAAAAAAAACAACAAAAAGAAAAGATTATAAAATTAGGATAGAAATTTAGTAAAAATCTTGAACCTTTGAGATTTTTGGTTTGAAAATTTACTACTATGAGTTAACTTTTCAATGTTTTAATTAAAAAAGGAAAGATTTATTTAGCAATTTTAGCTCAACTTTAAAAACATTTTCGGGGCTTACGCCTCAAATATGGACGTCTAAAACATTGGGATTTATGCCTAAATGAACATCTAATACTTGCCTCGTACAGTACGCATCGATGTGTTTTTGGTACGCCTCGGCGCCCCGGGGCTCGCCAAAAAATAAATTTTAGACACTGATAGATAGTAAAGGTTGAAGAAGATCTTCTATTTATTTTGTTTAGAATAGCCATTTTTTTTCCAGACTGTCTTGTTTGATTCCCAATCATCATATAGAAATGGACAGAGATATACAACCCTAAAAATAAACTACACATTATTTTGGTTTCTAAACTGGCATATAGTTGTATGTAGATAATTTTATATTGAAATATAAAACCAAGATATCGAAATCTAATCAATGTTCGTATCTGTGTCTATCACTTTGACTTTCCCAATTAGATATTGCTACCTAATTTTGTTCCCAATATTGAAGATTTATACCTTACCATATTGGCATTCATGTTTATACAATTCAATAGTTTAATGTATCTCACATGATATCTCGAATATGCTATGTTGCTTTTTCTAATTTTTTTCTTTCCAAATAATTGTGTCATTTGTTTAATTTGTATGCATCTTGATTATTTCGTTTAGCATAGTGTATACGTCCAAAATCGAGCATGTCCGATTTTATGAGCTTGAGGGTCTGCCTCGAGATTAAATCCATATCGAAGAAAGATCGAGATCAAAGAACACGGGAAATGGAGGATCGATATCGAGCAAGATCGATATCAAGTAGCGGAATAACGATATATCCGCAGCCGCCACAAATCTCGGCGGGAATCTCGGGATTGACAGAACCCTTAACGGTCATTGATATCAATCATGTATTTTGTTTCCGAAATTAGAGTTATGCCTTATATAGGATTCCTCTACTATATAAAGAGGAACCATGCTCATTTGTAACCATCATATGAATCACACACGCAAATACTGAGAAATAATAAACACTCTACTTTTTTACTCGCTGATAATTCTCTATTGTCCTTATTGTTTTTATTGTTCTTGTTGCTCTTAACGCTTGATCTCGAGACTATTCTGAATCGAGGTCGATAGCTTGTGAACATCACTGGTTTGATCCATTTCAATCGTGTAATTTACTTATTTAATCAGTCGTTTATCAATTGGCATTGAATATTGTTTTCGTTTGTTTGATCAATGCGATTGCTTATTTGGTTGGGATTACCAGCCTGACCAAAGAATAAGATAAAAAGAAGAGTTCCCGCCTATGGCTACATGCCCATTAAGAGCTATACCTGGAGTCGAACTTGTTACTTTCTCACTACCAATGAGTAGGCAGCTTTGGATGCTTATGGAGATATGGCTTTGGAAAAGATCTGCTTAGCGTGTGCTTTCTCGGGTGCTACTTAGAATAGAGATAGTCAGACTCTAACTTGAGAATGTTATAGCACTGTGAAATAAGGACATTCTGATCGTGTCCTTATGCAGCCTCACGTGTCCTTATAATAATATTACAAGTTTAATTGTTACTCGTATTTTGAGGTAAACGGTTTGGCGCCCACCGTGGGGCTAAGGATAATAGTGAGTGTTCAGTGCTAATTCTGGTATAACACACTATTTTACGCTTGTTTCTTGTCAAGAATTTTATTTTTAGGTGAAATCATGTCAAACTCGCAAAACACATCTACACATGGTGACAATGGCCTCGGGCTCCACGGAGAAAACGAGAATGTTATCGCCCCAGGAATCGAGGTGCCATAGGCTGACCTCGAAGGAGCAACGCCCGTCAAACCGATTGATGTCAGTTCTCACGTTGCCTTGAATGCATATTTAGGCACAAACCCCGAGGGAAGTGTGCGCAGAGAGGGTCGAACTGACGGTCGAGGAACACAGGGAAGAGGAGATGAAGGAGTCAGTCTCCAAGTAATATTTGAAATGTTGCGATCCCAACAAAACGCCATTGCTCAATTGCAAAATTAGCATAGGGCACCAAATAGGGTCGAACAAGAGGTTACTCGCCGTCCGAGCCAGTGCATAAAAGATGGGGTGATAACACTTCGACAGCCGATCCTGATATAATAAGAATGCTCGATAAGCTTACTAAGAGAATAGAATTGGGAGAAAATAAAATCGAGGCCAACGACAAGAAGGTGGAAACTTATAACTCTCGAGTTGACCAAATACCGTATGCACCACCGATCTTAAAGGGAATGGACTCCAAGAAGTTTGTGAAAAAACCATTCCCTACGAGTGCGGCTCGTAAGCCCATCCCAAAGAAATTCCGTATGCCTGATATACCTAAATACAACGGGGCCTCAGACCCCAATGAGCACCTTACTTCTTATATGTGCACCATAAAAGGTAATGATTTGGAGGATGACGAAATCGTATATGTACTGCTAAAGAAATTCGGGGAGACCCTGTCGAAGGAAGCTATGATTTGATACCACAACTTGCCGCCAAACTCTATCGATTCATTCGCCATGTTGGCGGATTCGTTTGTAAAGGCACATGATGGGGCCATAAAGGTTGCGACAAGAAATTCGGATCTCTTCAAAGTAAAGCAGAGGGATAACGAGATGCTAAGGGAGTTCGTATCTCGATTCCAAATGGAACACATGGAATTACCATCAGTAACTGATGATTGGGTTGTTCAATCTTTCACCCAAGGATTAAACGAGCGGAGTTCGATTGCATCACGCCAGTTGAAACAAATCTTGATCGAGTACCCGGTTGTAACTTGTACAGATGTTCATAACCGATATCAGTCGAAGATTAGGGTCGAAGACGACCAATTGGGGGCCCCTTCAGGTTCAGTACATCCAAACCGGTCGACAGGTAAAAACTAGAGAGATTTTGATAAGGAATTAAGGCCGAATAAAGATCGGTATCAGCCGTATGTTTCAGATCGAAGGAATAACGGTCCGGGATGCAACTCTGCCCGGAACAATCGAAGGGGTGACCGAGGACAGAATTCTCGGGGACTAATGAGTAAAACTGGCTTTGACAAATATGCAGATCCCATAGAGGCGCCTTGATTATCAGAGTACAATTTCAATGTCGATGAATCGAGGATTATATCGGCTATCGGAAGGATCAAAGACACCAGGTGGCCCAGGCCTATACAGACCGACCTCTCTCAAAGGAACCCAAACTTAATGCGTAATTATCATGGCACGCATGGCCATAGGACCAAAGATTGCAGATATTTGAGAGAGGAGGTAGCTCAATTATTCAACAAGGGCCACCTTCGAGAATTCCTCAGTGATTGATCCAAAAATCACTTCAGGGAAAGAGACACCAACAGAAAGAGCGAGCAAGAAAAATCTCAGCATGTCATTCACATGATCGTCAGCGGGGTCGACATCCCACAAGGGCCTATATTCAAACGCACCAAGGTGTCGATCACCAGAGAAAAATGGACTCGAGACTATATGCCCGAAGGCACTCTATTGTTCAATGATGAAGAAGTATAAGGCATCTCTCAGCCACACAACGACGTCTTGGTAATTTAATTCTGTTAAATGAAATTCAAGTTAAACGTGTTCAAGTAGATCCAGGTAGCTCAGCAAACATAATCAAATCGAGGGTCGTAGAGCAGCTTGACCTGCTAGACCAAATTGTACCTGCATCTCGAGTCTTAAACGGCTTCAACATGGATAGTGAAACAATGAAAGGGGAGATAGTTCTACAAGTAAACGTGGTCGGGACTATCCAAGACACAAAATTCCATGTCATCGAAGACGACATGATGTACAATGCACTACTCGGAAGCCCCTAGATCCACAACATGAGGGCAGTACCATTGACCCTTCACCAAATGATGAAGTTCCCAATGAGGGATGGTGTGAAAATAGTTTACAAGGAACAACACGCTGCAAAGGAAATGTTTGCAGTTGACGAGGTGACGCTGATATCAACACCTTTGACCTTGGAAAAATCGAGCACCAAATATATGCAGATGACCAAATAGCAATCACTGCCCCTAGCCTCGGTCGAATCGGAGAAACAGATAATCGAGGAAGAAGAAGAGGATTTTCTCACTCCTCGAACTTTCGTGGTTCTCAAGAATCAGACGCAACCAAGTCAACGGTTGAAGATCTGGAAAAAGCTCATTCAATTTCTTACTGATAACATGGATTGCTTTGCATGGTCCCATTTAGACATGATAGGAATCTCACTAAAGATAACAACTCATCGGTTGAGCCTGGATCCCAAGTTCAGACCGATAAAGGGAAAGAGAAGGCTGCAGTCCGAGGTAAAGCACGCCTTCATCAAGGACGAGGTAACCAAACTTCTCAATATAGGATCCATTCGGGAGGTAAATTATCCCGAATGGTTAGCCAATGTATTCGTAGTCCCAAAAAGGGGAACAAACATAGAATATGTGTAGACTATAAAGACTTGAATAAAGCATGTCCAAAAGATTCTTTTCCCTTGCCTAACATCGATCGAATGATCGATGCCACGACCGACCACGAGATTCTTACCTTTCTCGACGCCTATTCTGGGTACAATCAGATCCAGATGGACCCAGAGGATCAATAAAAGACTTCTTTTATCACTAAGTCTGGGACCTATTGTAATAATTTAATGCCCTTCGGGCTAAAAAATGCGGGAGCTACATACAAACGCCTAGTTAACAAGATGTTCAAAGAAAATATAGGTAAATCAATGGAAGTTTACATTGACGGTATGTTAGTTAAGTCCCTGCGCGCAGAGGACCATTTGACTCATTTGCAGGAGACATTCGAAATCTTGAGGAAGTACAACATGAAGCTTAACCCCGAAAAGTGTGCTTTCAGGGTCGGCTCAGGCAAATTCCTCGGCTTCATGGTGTCAAATCGGGGAATCGAGATCAACCCTGATAAGATTAAATCCATCGAGGACATCACCGTCGTGGACAGTGTGAAAGTCGTTCAGAGGCTACTTGGACGGATAGCTGCCCTAGACCGATTCATTTCGAGGTCATCAGATCGAAGCCACAACTTCTTTTCCTTACTAAAAAATGATTTTACATGGACCCCGGAATGTCAACAAGCATTGGAGGAATTGAAACGATACCTATCGAGCCCACCTTTTCTCCACACTCTAAAGGCAGATAAGAAGTTATACCTATACTTGGCAGTGTCCGAGATAGCGGTAAGTGGCATGTTAGTTCGAGAAGAACAAGGTACGCAGTTTCCTGTTTATTACGTGAGTCGGACCTTAGGAGATTCTGAAACTAGGTATCCACACTTAGATAAATTGACACTTGCATTAATAAGCGCATCTAGAAAATTAAAGCCATATTTTCAGTGCCATCCCATATGTATGATCACCACTTATCCACTCCGAAATGTTTTTCACAGGCCTGAATTATAGGGTCGATTGGCCAATGGGCCGTCGAACTTGGCGGGTATGATATCGAATATCAACCCGAAAGCCATTAATTCTCAAATTTAGCAGACTTCGTGAGCAATTTTACGCCAACTCGCGTACCCGAAGTGGAAAAGGAACTTCTACTTAAATCGGGTACTTCATCGGGGGTATGGACCCTCTTCACGGACGGTGCATCGAATGTGAAAGGGTCCGGGCTCGGCATTATTTTGGAATCGCCTACGACAATGTTATTAGACAATCCATTAAAACTGCCAAATTGACTAACAACAAGGCCGAGTATGAGGCCATGATTGTAGGTCTCGAGCTAGCTAAAAGCTTGGGGGCAAAAGTTATCGAAGCTAAGTGCGACTCCCTACTGGTGGTAAACCAGGTACATGGAACCTTCGAAGTCCGAGAGGATAGGATGCAAAGGTACTTAGAAAAATTGTAATTAATCATGCACCGTTCTAAATAATTGACTCTACAACACGTCCCTCGAGAGCAAAACACCGAGGCCGACGCACTTGCCAATTTGGGATCGTCGGTCGAAGAAGATGAGCTCAGATAGGGGACTGTCGTCCAACTATCGAGGTCTGTGATAGAGGAAGGACATGCCAAAATAAACTCTACGAGTCTGACTTGGGACTGGAGAAAAAAATATATCGATTATTTAAAAAATGGGAAACTCCCGTCGGATCCAAAAGAATCGAGGGCTTTACGGACCAAAGCCGCTCGATTCACATTAGACGAACATGGAACATTGTACAGAAGGACGTTTGATGGTCTATGGACGGTATGCTTAGGACCAGGAGATACTGGTTATGTTCTACGAGAAATCCACGAAGGCACTTGTAGGAACCACTTTGGCACTGAGTCACTAGTTCGCAAGATCATCAGGGCGGGGTATTATTGGGATAGCATGGAAAAAGACTCTAATGAGTTCGTTTGAAGATGCGATAAATTTCAAAGGTTTTCACCAATGATCCACCATCCCGTCGAACAACTTCACTCGGTCCTATCCCCATGGCCATTCATGAAGTGGAGAATGGACATCGTCAGTCCTCTGCCATCGGCCCCAGGTAAAGCTAAGTTCATATAATTTATGACTGACTATTTCTCTAAATGGGTTGAAGCACAGGCCTTCGAAAAAGTTAGGGAAAAAGAAGTGATGAATTCATATGGGATCACATCGCATGCCGATTCGGGATACCCACGGAAATAGTATGTGATAATGGCAAACAGTTCGTCGGCAGCAAAGTAACGAAATTACTCGAAGATCACAAAATAAAGAGGATACTGTCAACACCGTATCGCCCGGACAAGCCGAATCAACGAACAAGAATATCATCCAAAACTTGAAGAAAAGGCTAGACGAAGCCAAAGGGAAGTGGAGAGAAACATTGCCCGAGGTTCTATGGGCGTATCGGACGACATCAAAGTCCAATACTGAAGCAACTCCATTTTTCTTAGTATATGGCTCCGAGGCCTTGATACCGGTCGAAGTCGGAGAGCCCAGCGCCAGATTTTGACATGTAACAGAGGAATAAAACAACGACGCCATGAGTACCAGCCTCGAGTTATTAGATGAAAGACGAGAAGCTGCACTCGTTCGAATGGCAGCATAAAAGCAACGGATCAAGAGATACTACAACAGAACAACTAACCTTCGACATTTCAAAATCGGGTACTTGGTTCTAATAAAAGTCACCATCAACACTCGACACCCTAATGAAGGGAAACTCGGTCCTAATAGGGAAGGACCCTACCAAATCCTTGGCATTGCCGGAAAAGGGTCTTACAAACTCGGAACAATGAATGGCGAACCATTGTCGAACAACTGGAACATATCACTCCTTAAGCTACACTACTAAGGTATGACTTTTTTTTTCTTCATTTACATAAATATTCAAAACTAACTCATTGCAGGAGTTCGATCCAAGAAATCGAGACCTCAGATTTTAAAGTACGCGTTGCACTATTTTTCCTTAGACCTGTTTTTATCCCAAATGGATTTTTCCGGCAAGGTTTTTAACGAGGCAACAATTATGTGCCACCTGAGGATAAGTCAACAGTATCTAAGGCTTCTTTACAATCAACCTCGAATACTCGGGGGCATCACCCTCGAATGTTATGTGGTCGAGAAATGTACCTAGTATCAATGGGTCTCGATAGGAAGAATTTTGTAATGGGACAAACGGTCGAATGAACCGTGCCCATATAGACTAGCCGATTCCTGACAACAAAACATGTACGCGTGCATAAATTATTCAAAGAAGCATTCTCTTTTCTCGAACATCTCATGTTTCGAAGTAAATTTTCTACTATATGAGTCATGTACTTATGATTCTGATCTATTATGCAAAACTAAAACTTGTCAAAAATAGCTCAAGGGCCAAGTACAAGCATACCTCGAACACTCGGGGACTGTGCACTCGAGCTATCTAAGTTCGAAATTAAAAGACCTCAAAGAGGCATCCCTCGATATATAGGTCAAGGCTTCCATACGCATGGACTAACACTTAGAACAAGTTCGAAATGTTATCGGGAAAAAAGTCCAAGAGACATACCTGAAGGCTACGACCACATTAAAGGCTACAGCCAAAATAACACGGCTCAGAGACGTCCAACTTTCGCTATAAACAAAAGGCCTTCAAATACATTGAAAAACGGGTTAAATAAGGCTACCCTTGGCAAAGCAAATAATAAAGGGCTTCGATAAAATCATCTCTCAAATAATTAAAAGGCTTCGATAATATCAACCTTCGAAAAAACCTCAAGGGTTATCAAATTATCTTAATACAAACACGTTAAGACACAAAAAGAAAAATAGGTTTCCGATCATTGGATCCTCGAAAAACACAATGGTTATAAAAAATATATGTAAGGCATAAAAAATTTTCACTAAGTCTTTCAACCGAAAAGGAAAAAATAATAGCTATTTTGAAAGGCCGAAAAGGGCCGATCTAAAGAGCCTAAGGGCCGATCTAAAAAGCCTAAGGGCTAATATAAAAAGCCTAAGGGCCAATACAATTAGAGTTCGAGACCTCGTTCTCACTCGATTCAAACCCAAGGGTTTCAATATTCCGAGCTCAAGAAAATATCAATTAAAGTTCGGAGATTCACCTAAAGGACATACTGCGGTGAGCTCGAAAAGTTAACAATCATTTGATAAAAACCTAAGGGTTTACTTTATCCTAAATTCAAGATTCTTTTGAACTTGATTATTTAAGATAGCACACCTGCCAATTCGATCGAAACACTCCCGAAATAAGGTATCGAACAACTTTTGAACTCAGGGACTTGCCCTCGTGTAACCAAAAAAACTCAAGGGTTCACAAGCTTAAGGGTTTATCTCAATTACGAGTTGAACTACAACAATAAAAATTTTCAACATTTTCAATGAAGACAAAGAAACATACGAAGGCATGAAAGAGAAATTTATGAAGCCATCAAATAGAAACCTTCTATTATATATACTGTACAAAAGGCCAATCAAGGCCTTACACAAAGAAGATGAAAAAGGAAAAGAAAATCCTAAAGGATTAATCTACACCGGGAGCCACGTCCTCGGGAACCACATCTTCGGGAGTCGCTTCTTCGATGGCCTCATCCTCACCCTCTCCGCTCTCGGATCCACTGACTGAATCCTCATCATCAGAAAGCAGGGTTGTAGCCTCGGCCTCCAATACTTTGGCATCTTCGATGTCGACCGAGAGGTCGAAGCCACGAGTGTGCACTTCTTCAAGAGCCTCTCTCCGAGATTGCCACATAGCATGGTCGACTGCACATGACAATCTAATTTTAGGAGCAGCGGAGATCTCTCGTGCCCAAAGATTGGCAGCTTCGGCATCAGCTCGATAGGAGGCCACAAGCGCCCCTGCCTTGGACTTAGCCTTAGAAAGCTCGGCGTCCAGCTTAGCCTCGAACTCTTCAATCTTCCAGGCTCAAACCAAGCTTTCCTCCCTCACAACTTGGAGCTGGCCATCGACTGGTGTCAGTTGGGCCCCAAGCGTATCCTTCTCCGAGGTAAGACGCTCCATATGCTGTCTCCACCCTAGGGTTTCGGCCTCCTTCATCTTAGCTTCCTCTTTAAGCTGCGCCACAAGCTCGCACTTTTGCTGGACCTGCAAAAACGAAGAGTTAATTGCCGAATTTGAGCTAACACTTAGCAAACTATCAAGAAAGTACGTTACCTTTCCGATGAGTTCGATCTGATCTTGATGAGCCTTTGTGAGTTCAGCTCGAAGAGTCATAATCTGCTCTTCCTTCAGAACGTAGAGAAGTTTGAGGCAATCCCTCTCCTCTACGAACTTCTTGAGCTCGGTCTCGTACCGAGATAGCTCGGCCTTCGATTTTGAAGATGCTTCTCGGTGAAGCATCATGGCCTGTATACAAAGAAAAGGGTCAGGATTGAATAAATATGTGGTAAGCATGAATATAAATACGAAGAAATTACTTGCTTCAAAAACCGTTGGGCCTCCTCAAACACAGACGATGCATCTGGTTCGGGACCATCGTCGACTCCGACGAAGCAATCCCGGAATATGTTGTTCCCTTCATGGACATGTCCCACGTCGGGAGTACCCATGGCTCGGGCATCTTGGAACTGCCCCTCGGAGAACGAGGATCCAAGTGGCGAGTCACCGATATTGATTATCCCAAGTGAATCACTTGGGACATTGTCTTCTCTCTGAAGGGCCTTGGGGATAGACCCTTCGGGCACATCCACCGGTTGATGGTCACGACGGGTAGAGTCCTCACCACCCAATTGCTCGGGGACTTCACTTGGATCCTCCTTCGAAATGCCCTTGGTCCGAGGGGGGTCACATCGAGCTCCGCCGGTTCGACACTCATGGAAGCTTCAGTACTTCCTCTTTTTCGAGTCACCAGCGGGCAACCCTTATCTTCACCTTCTTCATCTTTCTCTCGTTGTCTTTGAACTGTATCGACACGAGGAGCAGAAGCCTCGGCTTTTGACTTCCGAGATTTGTTCTCTTTGGGCTTCGGGGTACCGGAAGGAGAAGCTCTTCTCTTCTTCCTCTCCTTGTTGGGCTTCAACACCTCCTCTTCCCCAGGCGGAGGTGGCCTCATGGCCACGTGTTCACCGAGACTACGCATAAAGAAACCAAGTAAGTAGGAATTATATTATGAGGAAAACCTCGACGTACATGCAAAGAGACTCACCGTGATTTTTGTTCTCTCATCGGCCTTTGGACAAATCACGCTAGCAGCGTTCGGAAAAAGAAGAATTAGAGACCAGTTGTCGAACCCAGCCTTCGAGATTCACAATTGCACCGGGAAACCAAGGAGAAGCTGCACTATAAGAAGAAAACATGAATCAGAAAAGGAATGGGGAAAATAAAGCAGTAAAATACCAGCATCGGAGTCGCACTCACGTTTCATGTTCCATTCTTCAGGGAATGGTATTTTATCGACCGGAATTAGATCAGAGGTTTTGATTCGGACGAATTGGCCCATCTATCCTTGGTCCATGTCTTCGTCAATACTTGAGAACCCTGTCTTTGTGGCCCGGCATTACAGCTTTATCAACCCACCCCTATAAAGACGGGGGTTGTATAGCCTTATCAGATGGTTGAGGGTGAAGGTTATTCCCTCGACCTTGCTCGAGAAGAACCTGATCAGGTTGACGATGCGCCAGAAGATGGGTAGATCTGACCGAGGGTTACCGATACTGGCAGCAGAAGTCAAGTATGACTGGATTTACGGGACCCAGAGTGAAAGGGTAGGTATATATGCTCAAATACCATTTCACGTAGGTGGTGATGTCAACCTCGGGGGAGGAATCACCATGTCTTTATTCTCCCAATTGCAATCCTTCTTCCCCCTCTCGAGGTCGCTTTTCGATATCGAGCAAATGTATCGGGAAATAGGTTCACAACGACCTGGAACTAAGGAGGGTCTTTCAATTTTAAATTCAGAAGTCAGTTCGATTGGCCCTGGGACACACTCCTCGATACGAGGCTCCACCAGCGTTTTATCACCGGTCGGACGGGAAGTAGAAGATGAAGCTCTCTCTTTTTGCGGCACGGTCTTGGAAGTCTTCGCCATTTGTATATTTGTAAAAGATGGAAGAAAGGTATAGAACTAGTGGATCCGGTTGAAGCAACGGTGGCGTAACTGGCGCCGATGAGAGAAATATGAGAAGAATTGGGGAGTTAAGAGTTTCTAATCAAAGCAAAGTAAAGTTTGAACAAACAAAAGAGGTGGTATTTATAGGTTTGAGACGACGGTTCGGTATCGCTAGTGGCTGGCCGACGACTGACGTGCATTGATGGTTTTTGGGAACCGAACCGACGGGACGTTTCGGTCACATCCATCGCTTATGTCATGAAGATGACATCATGATCGAGGTACGAAGAAATCGAGGCTCAAGTTGTTTCTTATCATTTTATTCTAAGAAACGCGGGGACTATCTGTATACTGTCAAAATCGAACATGGCCGATTTTATGAGCTTGGGGGTCTACCTCGAGATTATGTCTATATCGAAGCAAGATCGAGCTCGAAGAACACGAGAACTGGAGGATCGAGATCGATCACGATCGACATCAAGTAACGAAATAACGATATATCCGCAACCGACCACAAATCTCGGCGGGAATCTCGGGATTGACAGAACCCTTAACGGTCATTGATATCAATCATGTATTTTGTTTTCGAAATTAGAGTTATGCCTTATATATGATTCCTCTATATATAAAGAGGAACCATGTTCATGTGTAACCATCATATGAATCACACACGCAATTACTGAGAAATAATAAACACTCTGCTTTTTTACTCGCTTATAATTATCTATTGTCCTTATTATTCTTATTGTTCTTGTTGCTCTTAACGCTTGATCTCGAGCCTATTCAAATCGAGGTCGATAGCTTGCGAACAACACCGGTTTGATCCATTTCAATCGTTTAATTTACTTATTTATTCAGTCGTTTATCAATTGGCATTGAATTAGATCATGTGTCCTATTAACCATATTACAATTTTAATTGTTACTCGTATTTCGAGATAAACACATAGATATCTCGCAATTTTACTCGTTGGAAAAAGAAATTACACATAGTATTTTTACATATACGAAGATTTTGAATCCTGAACTCTCATAACCTTTTTAACTTCATTGACCAAGAAAGAATCGGTCCCGCATGTGTAGTTAGCGTTAGATGTTCAACTTCGAGTAGTAACGCAGAAGCGGAAGCGGAATGAGTGGATGACCCAGTAAAGCAGTGGGGTCGCTCAGTCGCTCCTAGTGTTCGAACTAGTCATCAACGATCTGCTCATAGGTAGCAGGATTCGAACCTATGGGTGGCTTACCCCTTACCTGCTGAGTTGGATGGCGGGGTTAGCATCCTTTTTCACCTTTTTACCTTAAACAGATGCGTTGCGCTACCCAGCGCCTAACCTTGTCTCCCCTGCTGTCATATCCTCGTATGCTTCATAGAGGATTAACAGTTGTTCCCCACGTATATCCATGAACTCGAACTTCCATTTTATTGGTTGAAAGTGAGCGTCTCAAAATAATTGAACA
This sequence comes from Nicotiana knightiana, assembly GCA_005239525.1. Taxonomy (NCBI): domain Eukaryota; kingdom Viridiplantae; phylum Streptophyta; class Magnoliopsida; order Solanales; family Solanaceae; genus Nicotiana; species Nicotiana knightiana. The sequence continues at coordinate 67,757 of ML427590.1, forward strand.
ACGCCTCGTCTTTTATATTCTTTCGTTGACTGCTTTAGGTTTAAATAATGTCTTTTTTCTTTTTATTTAACACTTTTTCTGACCAAAAGCTCATTCTTAAAGATATGGATTAAGATTTTTCAAAGTAATACCGTCCTTTATGGAGAATCATGACTTTTTTCAAGAATCATTTGGAATGACTTATCACTCAACCACGTTATAAGATTTTTTTTTTTTTTTTTCCTGCAAAATGGTAGGTCTTATTTTAAAAATATATATTTTCTGTTCAGCTATAAGACACGTAAAATGCTAGGATAATTTATATATATATTGTGGGCAAGGATAGTAAATTACTAACTTATTATCATTCCCCAACTCTCAAATCTCAAACACGAGCTTGGAACAAGTCAATATATAGTTTCCTTATAGTAATCATAGTCGCATATTTTTTTCTTATATATAAAAGAAAATAAATTGAAATATATTTCCAACCGAAGCACTAAACATGTACTATAAATTAATTTCCCATGCCCAACTTAAACTAAATTGTATTGTGTCCCCGAAGCAAATCAAGAAGTAAGAAGCTTATTTTCTTGCTGAATAGGATATATTTATTATCCTCATCGTTCTATTTTATATGGTAATATTTTCTGTATTGACTTCGTTAACTTTCTAACTTTAGAAATATTAAACTTCTCATTCTATCATTAGTGAGATGATTTATTGCCACACAATATCTAGAGAAAGTTACATGATATATCCATTTGTAAAACTCACTTTCATGATATACCTAAATTTTGAAATTATGTAAAATATCCCAAAAATATTACACGTACCTCCATATATTCTAAAATATATCACAATATTCTACATTGCAATTCAATCCAAACCTATCTTACCACAACATTCTAATTTAGCATACAATATTCTAACTAAACAAATTATAGTATTTTAATTTAGAATACAATATTCAAAATAAACATACCACAATATTCTAATATGAAAAATTCAAACATAACTTACCAAAATATTCTAATGAAGAGTACAATATCCAAACTAAACATACCATAATATTCTAATTTGAAATATAATATTCAAACAAAATATACCACAATATTCTAATTTAAAAAATTCCGCGAACCTAGCTTACCATAATTAATATTCTAATAAAGAATACAATATCCAAACCAAACATACCACATTATTCTAATGAAGAATACAATATTTAAATAAAATACTATAATATTCTAATTTGGAATGCATTATTCAAATTAAACATCTACAATATTTTCATTTGGAATACAATATCCAAACAGAATATATCATAATATTCTAATTTGTAATACGGTATTCAAACCAAACACACCACAATATTCTAATTTGGAATACAATATTTTAACAAAACACACTGCAGTATTATAAGTTGGAATATAATATTCAAACCAAATATACTATAATATTCTAGTTTGGAATAAAGTATCCAAACCAATCATATGATAATTTTTAAATTTGGAATGCAATATTCAAACTAAACATGCTACAATATCCAAACCAAATATATCACAATATTCTAATTTGAAATACACAGTATTATATTTTAGAATATAATAGGTATACATGGTAAAATAAATTTATAAATAAGGTATACAGAGTAAAAAAAAAATATTTTAATTGTATATGGTGTAAACTGATATTTTCAATGGGCATACCGCGTGTCACGACACAAATTAGGTCGTGATGGCGCCCAACACCGTTATTGGGTAAGCCAACACTAATCAACTAGTAAATTCCCATTTTAGTTAAACAAAGCCAACATCTAGCTTTAGTTACATTTTTAATCGGTTAATAAATAACACATTTACCAGACGACCAATGCAAGAACCAGTAGAGGGACTCATGAATATAATTATACAAATCAAAAATAATAGTCTACTAATCTGTGTGCCAGAATTTAGTGTCACAAGTACAAAGACAACTAGTAGAATATACAAAAGATATGACTATCTTTATTGACTTCGTTAACTTTCTAACTTTAGAAAAAATTAAACTTCTCGTTCTATCTTTAGCGAGATGATTTATTGCACACAATATCTATAACTTATTATACACAACTTTGGGCGAAGTACCACAATAGCCATTTTTAAGTCCTCTATTTAAAGTATATTCACAATTTATAATGTATTTAAAAATTAGTCAATTCACCCAAAATTCAGGACTAAGTATCCTGAATTTGGAAATTCATCATTGTCCTGAATTTTTGAGCTGCTAATTTAAAATTCAGGACTAAGCGTCCTGAATTTCTATATTACTAATTTAAAATTTAGGACATAAGATTCGAACTTTAGGACACGATGCCTTGAAGTTTGAATTTTGAGGTTTAAACTCTAGGACGCCATGTCTTGAGCTTTGTGTTCAACCAAAGAATTAGACCCTTTGACTAAAGCTTATTTTTAAGATGAATACGGGTTACTGATAATCGAGATAATAAAAAATGAATAATAGATAATATTACAGAAATAAAAGATCGAAGTTGATTGTATTTCGAGAATCAGATGCCTTTACAAGTTGTATTCCCCTCCCTTATATAGGAGATTCTTATAACGTACGACTGCTGCTATGGTTACTCATTAATGACTAATTATGACATTAATGAGGTGTTACAAAGGATAACGGTAAATAGGGGTTCAGTTACATAATGTTCGAGTAATCAATTGTGGGTTCGTGAATCTGCCCGTAGCTTCGTCTAGATTCATTCTGACCGTGCCTCTCTCCCGTTTTGATCAAATTGGACTTCCCGTGGCTGATAAATTCATGGGTTTACTGAACCGTGTCTCTTTGTACCGTACATCTTTAAATAGTTATTTCCAGCTATCGTGTTTTCCCATGTCCACGTGACTAGCTGAGTAATCAAAAAGTTGGCTTACGTGTGAAACTCTTTTTTACCAATACAGATAGTCCCCCCACTTACCATATATTTAACGATTAATATTTGGTAAGTGGATATTCATTTATGGAGGGAATATTTTGTCGCCGCTTTTCCTTGAATCATTGTATCCTTCTCTGTATCATAGGCGTCGTTTGTCACTTCATTTAATGCTCATACCACGTGTCATTTTCGGAGTGATTCTGCATTTACTCAGCACCTTTTAGGGCCTTTTGCGGTTGTGCCAGTCCTGAAGTGACATCTTCAATTATGACTTTTCATCATTATTTTCCTTTTTCATCATGTTTGACGGTTGTCTTCAAGTATAAATACATGTTTTTTTTTCTTTGCTTCCACAAAGCACTTTTCTACTTCTGTTTTCTGTAAAAAAAAAACCTTTCTTCTTTGCCTTTGTAAACATGTATTCTTCAAACCAACCTCAAAGAGTAATAGACATTTAAAGTTTAGCGTCATCTTCTGCTCTGACTAGGAGTCGGAGGGGTGGTAGACTTAGAAGTCTAGGATCCACTCCTTCGAGGGGCTCTTCTTCTTCTCAAATAGTTCCTTCTTCTTCCACTAGTTCTCCAGTTATTCCGAGNGCATCTTACAAGACGGGATATTCTTTTGTTTATACTTATCCTTCACTTTAGGGTTTAGACCCCCCATTGACCCAGTTATAATTGAGTTTTGCCGTTTTTTCAATATATGCTTAGGACAAGTTGGCCCGCTTGTGTGGCGAGTTGTCGCATGCCTTAGGAGTTTGGCTTCTTTAGCCTCGGTTCCTTTTACCTTCAACCATATTATTCACCTCTACTCTCCTACCTTATTTCGTGAAGGGGTTTTTACTCTGACTGCTAGAAGAAAAAGAGTGTTAGTAACCCCTGGAGACGATAAGGATAGGGGTTGGTACCTTCGGTATATTGCTTTACCCACTGCTGGTTTAGTGGGTGAAGAAAATCTTCCTTTCCCTGAGAAGTGGAATCGCGCACGTGAGTATGCTTTAGCTCACATTTACTTTTTCTTGTTTTGACTTGAGATGTTTTATTTAACACCGTGTCTGTTTATTTTTCTCCTTTCAGCAATCATGAATACTGTCGAGGATGTCTCCGGTCGTGATTGGGTAGAAAAGCTGTTATCTGTTGCTCCTTCTGAAGAAAGATCTTGGAAGCACCTCGCTTGAAGGTACGGTTGTCAAGTAAAGACCCACGGTAAGTGAAGCTTTTGTTCTTGCTTCTTTCCTTACTCGAGTCTTTTTTCCTTCTGTCGTTTAACTTTTTTCCTTTTTTAATAGGATTCTCTGCTCGTGGGGTGTCTGCTTCCTCTATTCTGAATATGTCCTTGGCTCAAGCCCAGGAAATTATCGTTGGTTCATCTTCCTGGAAGAGGAAGATTAGTGAATCTCGTCCCATGGAGGAAGAGGAAGAGGGTGCTTTAGTGCACAGTCCACGGAGAAGGCGAATGGTTTTAAATGGTGAGCCTGTTGCCTCAACCTTGCCTTCCGTGTCTGCGCTTGAGCCCCCTGTCTTTGATTAAATTCCACATTCTCCTATTCACGGCGGTATTGATCTCGCTCCTGATGACGTCCCTTTGTCTGCTGTCTTTCGTGCTTCTTTGAGAGAAGAAGTTTCTTCTATTCCTTTGGCTATCTCAACTTTTTCCGCTGCTCTGCTTGTAACTTATTCAACTTTTCAACTTTCCGTGCCTGCTCCTTTTCCCATGGCTTATCCAACTCCTCTACCTTCCGTGCCTGTTGTTGTTCCTCTCTGCCTGCTTCTATGCCTTCCGTTATGGAAGTAAGGTCTTCCAGCAGAGAGATGCGGCAGCTGGTAATAGAGGTTCCAACGGAGGGAAACCTTTTCAAGAAGACGAGTGAGCCTGAAGTGTGGCTCAAGCCTTTAATAGGTTCCACTGAGAAAGCAAAGCTAGCTAGCCACGGTGCTCTTACATGGGCAATTGAGGTCATGCATACTTCTTTGAAGGTATGGTGTAAGTTATCCTCTTTCACTCTCGTATATGAAATTTACCATATCTAACTGGTTTATTTCTTATAGATTAACCTCATAGGCATGGAGCTTATGAAGAGGATTTCAAACACAGACCAAGAGACAAGAGAGTTGCAGGCAGAAGTTGATAATTGGAAAGCACAATATGACAGCTTAAGGATTGACATGGACGCTTTAGAAGAAGAGAGGAGTACCTTGAAGCGGCAGATGAGACTTATGGCAGCAGATATAGCAGTCGAGCGGGCTTCTTGCAGTCAAGCTGACAAAGACAAGAGTGTTCTAGAGTCTTCATTTGCGGAGCAACTGTCCCGTGACTCAGAGGAGATTAGAGACTTAAAGAACTTGCTGGGGCAGAAGGAAGAATACTCAGGCGAGCTCGTTGCAATCACTCACTCGCACTCAAGAAGATCTTCGAATGGCTTTAGACAAAGCTCAAGCTTTCGAGGAGTCAACTGTTCCATTAAAGGCCGCTCATTAAGCTGCGGAGGCGGAGAAGGACGGGCTGAGAGCTGAACTTCAAGTGTGGGCACAAGATTATGAAGATTTGGAATAGGTGGCTGTTATCGATGTGAGTTGGGCGTATATTAATTCTCACCTTGACACATTGATGGAGATGAGTCAAGAGGATTTTGACCTTAGTGCTGAAATAGCCAAAACTAAGGAAGCCATGGAGAAGGCTCAACAGGGTCATAACCTCTCTTCACCTGATGGTGGGATTTCAGCTGCTCATGCCTCTTCATCTTTAGTTGCTCCTGTTCCTTCCGCCTCTGAAGTCAACCCCTCTCTTTGAAAAGATCTAGTTGGTTTACCCTTTTTTTCTTTTTCTTTGTATCAATTGGTGGTTACCCCCAGTCCCATCGGGGGTAAATTTGNGTGTCATATTAAATGTGTGCCTTCTTGTAATAGGCATAGTTTATGGAAGAGGACCTTTATAATCGACATGAAGAAGACGTCTCAACTTCATAATAATGCAATAGAGTGATAGGAATTTTACACATGTTTAAGAATGTTTCCAAGGAAAGTTTTTTGTTTGAACTTCCATGACATTTTACATGTGTTTGGTTATCGTCTAAAACTCATGGTTGCAACTGTTTTTGTTTAACAGATTTGATATACTCTTGTATTTCGTAACTGTTTTTCATAGGTAACAGTTTTTCGATATTAATACAAGGAAACAACTGTTTTTTACTAGTAACAGTTTTTATAAAGATTGGGGTTTTTACCCGCAACTGTTTTGGAAATAGTTTTCTAATAAGTACGAGGGAAATGTTTTCTTATTCGTAACTGTTTTTATTTGATAACAGTTTCTTGAACAAATACAAGGGTTCAGATCTTTCATCCATAACTGTTTTATTCGAGAACAGTTTTTTGAATGAGTATATTGATGATGATCTTTTACCCCTAACTGTTTTTGTTACAACAGTTTTGAATAAGTATAAAGATGTACATTTCTTTCTCGTGACTAACATTTTGCCTTTCAACCTGAATATGTTCGAAGGTTTTTGCTTTTTGCATTAGGCTTTGTATTTGGATGGCACTTTTGATTTCTTTCGATTCTGCTCGTGTCACTTGTCTTCATTGGGTAGATGGGTCTTTAGGCTCGAGCTTTTGACTTTCTGATAGTCTTCTTTGTTTCGTCTTAGCCTTCCATACTATATAGTCCCCCAAATGTTTGAGCTTTGAAGAATGAAATCTCAAGCACTTTATTATTCCTTTATTTGTGGTCCTTTTCCTGAAAAGGAAAAACATTTCGGACTCGAAGGTATATAGTTTTTTAGATGATGACTGCTTAACCCCTTTTAAAACGTCCATCAGAAAGTGTAACCCTAGACCGGGAATTGTGTTATTTCCTCGCGTCTTTGCAGGTCTAATATCATTATCTGGTGATGGGTTAGCTTTGTGCCTATCATCTAAAAAAGTTAGTAGAATTTTTAAATGTTCAAAATAAAATAGAACGTGTGATACCTGATGGGGGTATTCTTTTCTCTTTAGAAGTAATACTTCTTTAGATGGATGGCGTTCCAGCTTGTTGGTAGAACTCTGTCGTCCATAGCTTCCAACTCATAGGCGCCTTTTCCAGCTATCCCTCGGATTTTGTAAGGTCCTTTCCAGTTTGGATTTAGCTTTCCTGCACCATTTTCTTTTGTTGATTGAAAGACTTTTTTGAGGACGAAGTCCCCAATTTTAAAGTACCTGAGATGAGCTTTACGGTTGTAATAACGCTCTATGATTTGTTTTTGAGCTGCCATCTGTATCAATGNTTATTTTTGAGGTTGTTCTGTATGCCCATAGTACCGATGGTAATTCATCAGGCCAGTTTCCTTTGGCTTTATTTAGCTGCTTCTTTAGATTGTTGATGATGACCTTATTCGTTGACTCAGCTTGACCATTAGCCACGGGGTGGTACGGCGTTGAAGTGATCCGCTTGATTTGCCAACTTTCGAAGAATTCCGTGATTTGTGAGCCTATGAATTGTGGGCCATTATCACAGACGATTTCCTTTGGTATTCCAAAGCGGCATATTATGTTTATCCATAAGAAGCTTTTAACTTCCTTTTATCGCACTTGTTTGAACGCCTCTGCCTCTACCCATTTTGTAAAATAGTCGGTTAGTACGAGTAAAAATTGTACATGTCCTTTAGTTGTGGGTAAAGGTCCTACTATATCCATCCCTCATTTCATGAAAGGCCATGGGGATATTATTTGATGTAATAATTCCGCTGGTCGATGCATGTTATTGGCAAACCTTTGGCATCTGTCACATTTGGATACGAAATTCTCGGCTTCTTCTTCCATCTTAGGCCAATAGTATCCGGCTCTGATTAG
>ML427590.1:84539-110627 GCA_005239525.1 Nicotiana knightiana
CTTTTTTTTTTTTTTTTTTTTTTTTTTGTGTGGATTTACTATCTTATTTTCGTTTAGACAATATTAAAGTTTATAGAAAAAAAGAATACAAAATCCTTATAAAAATAGAAGAAAAAACTATCTATTTTTTTAACAATAGAGGCATTTTAGAACTTTGTATCAAGATACTCAAATTTTCATATTGATAAATAACATTTTTTACAATAAGATCCAAGGTAACGAATTGTAAATACGTGGCTAACATCTTATTAACTTGAATTATTACCTATGTAAATATTAATATTATATTGTATAAGATAACTACACTATAGACAAAAAGAAAGAAAGAAAGAAATCAATGTAATTTTAATACTATATTTTACCAGATAACTATACTATAGACAAAAAAGAGAAAAAAATTAAGACTCGTTATTAAAATTTGGCTTTAGGACATGGGTTTTATTGAGATGCCTTTGATATATGTATATTGGTTAGTTGTTGTAAGTATGTTTGCCGCCTGACCAAATGCATGGTGTGCTCTAGAATTATTGCGGAAAGATGCTAATATGGGAGATTCCACCTTGACTCGCTTTTATAATTTACAATTTTTCAGAAAGACATTAATGTGTGAAGTAGAGTAAATTGGGTGGATGAATGGATGAAAGGAAAAGAAAGAAGCGAAAACGTAGTAAAACCATAGGTCAGGGAGAAATTTACTGCGACAATGAATGAATACGTATAAAAGGCAAGAAAAAAAAGATCTAATTTCATGTCATGGAAGTTATATAATTTGTATCCTATTTATTCAGAATCATTATCCTATTTAGTGAATTCTGAAATATCTATCTATATATATGTATTTTTCTTCCAAGGCAAAAATTCGCTATCTGAACAAGAAGAATTAACTAGAATAGCATCCCATCCTTATTCTGGCATTCGGAGCTCATATTTTCTATGGTCATACGATGGCGATTTTTTATTATTTTCGCTTCCTCTAGCTCGTCATATTCTGGTAATTGGCTCTCCCTGCTGAACATGAAACCAATTGTATGTCTCAGTTATTATTCCTTTCCTCTAGAATGAATGACGAAAGTTAATTTTCTGGAAATTGATTTTCTTGAAAAATCTGATTTTTAGTTTGTAGCTATCGTAAAATGTTTATCGAAAGGAAGAAATGACTTTCCTCATTTTCGGGTAGAAATCATTTTCCTTATATTTTTAGTTGTTTCTTCCATCTAAACACCTAGACATTATTATTAATGATCTTTAGTATACAAATAATTTTTCGAAACACACACCTATTTGTTAATATTATTATTAAATTTTAATATATAATTTTTCGAATATATTCTCTACTCGTTGGGCAAATACTTTTCAGGAAAATATTTGATGTTCTCTTGTATAATGACTTTCGTCATACCAACCCTCGGACATGATTCCTTTTTAACGAATTCGCATGTTTTGAAACTCCATGTGCTATAAAACAGAAATTTCGTTATAATTTTTTAAAATTTGAAAAAAATATATTTGGAATAAGTGATATATATATATATATATATATTGGGTTGACTGTGTTTTATTTGCTTATATTATTGTACGATCTTCTCTGATTTGATCGTCTTATTTATTTGTTTTTCACTTTCTTTTGACGATTGCGTATCACAAAGAAATATGCAATAATGATCTGTTAATCTGGATAGCATCATATGATATTTTAGCCAAAAGAGATGAATTAATGATCGAGTTGGGTCATAATTTATCCAAAATTTTTAGGTCAAGATGAGCAGGTCAATTTGGACGAACAATGGATTATAACTCCATCCACCCAACTCAAAATTATTTTTTATTTACTTATTTATTTGTTTTTTTCTAATTTGTTCATCACCAAATCAAACTAACAAAAGTTTTTCGTTAATTTACTATGAATATCTAACCGACAAAATGAAAGTCTTTTTATGTATCAATTTGGGATAAATGGATTGTCCAAGTTGACCCAAACTCTTAGATGAGTTATTTTGTAGTCCAAATTGATCCATCACTGAATATATATGCCTAGCTCAACCCATCCAAATTTGGGCAAATTATATTTTAGGGCATTTTACATATGAGAATTTTAATTATACAAATTATAGTCCAAATTGATCCATCACTGAATATTAATCACACTTAGTTCTAAACCAAATGATCCCGGAGGGTTTTAGGGCATCAAATTCATGTAGATAAATTCTTGTAAATTTGTCCTTTTTACTTTCCTTTTTAGCTACATTTTACATATGAGAATTCTTGCTATTGCTTCCCATGAAATTGATAATTTGAGTTGATAATGGTGCATGTATTATAATCCTCTATAAATGAATAAAATTGCAGTGCAACAAGATCTGATGAGTCAAATTCTATGAGAGAAAATCAAAGGCCTTGTAATTATCAACTAATTCAGCTCAGTATTTTCTCATCATCAATCTTGTTGTGGCAATTACCAAAGGAAAATGGATGATCATAGGGGCGGAACTAAGGTGACAGGAATTAGACAAATTGTGAGACTTAAACAGTTGTTACATAAATGGCAAAATGTCACACTAAGCCCTAAGGGGAAAAACCACCAAAAACTCGGTCGTGTAAAATCCTCGAATCGGAAAAACGATTCCTATGGAGGCATATCACCATCTATAAGCAAGAGATTACGGAGCTCCAGCGTATACTGGGAAGACTCAGACGAAGATAATTGCCAGAGTTCCGAACCGCCTCATGGTGTACCAAGAGGATATTTAGCAGTGTATGTTGGACCAGAACTTAGGAGATTTATAATTCCTACAAGTTATCTTAGTGACCCTTTATTTAAAGTGTTGTTGGAGAAAGTTGAGGAAGAATTTGGCTTTGATCATAGTGGTGGACTTACTATCCCTTGTGAAATTGAGACTTTCAAGTTTCTTCTACAATGTATGGAGAAACATCAGAGATTTCACCCTACTGATCATCACAATGATTCTGGTAATGTTCTTTCCTTTTCCGTTCTTTATTTTCCTTGGTGTTTAACTTCTAAGTATTAATTGGATAAAAGTATTTATAATCGGATAATCACTCCGGGATCGTTTAGTATGATAGATGAGCAAAAATAATCTTGAGACAAAAATTTAGTATCGTCTTATCCCTTGTTTGGTTACTAATCCTATGATAAGTTATCTAAGGATTAAAAATAGTATCGCGATTACTTATTCCTGCCAGATGGTGGAATAGTAATCTCAGGATAAAACAATAAAATTGACAATCCTAACATTAATATAACATATAAAATAGTCAATAAGAAATAATATTAGGATAACTAATCTCAGTATAATTAATTCCGACATAACTAATCCTCTTCAAACCAAATGACCCCTTGTAGTACAGTAATGTAAATATTTATGATAAACATTTATTAAGAATCTGGCAAAAATGATAACTAACATACTAGCTTGTATCGTATAACAACCATCTAAATAAAGAATCTTTTCGCTGTCAGTGTACATAAACTAAAATCCATATTCCATTGAACTACGATAAAAAATACATTTTGAACGTCACTTAATAAGTTAATTACAGATAAATTTTTATGACAAACGTCAATTAGAAACCTGATAGTGTATACGGTTGATGTATATAACTTAAATTCATAAAATTTTCCTTATAAATGCTGAATTTTTGGTTTCAGGAGAAGGGATCATGGCGTGATTATGATTTCAATGCAAGCCATATCTTCATTGCCATTTTTTCTTCTTTTTTTTTTTTTTTTTTTCTCCTGGTTTAAAAGATACGAAGGTCTGCTTGTACTTTATATTTTACTATTATCACTTTATCAACACTATCTTTTTTATTTATATCTGTTTAAATAAAATGTGATGAAAAATAAAGGAAGAGGAAAGAAAAAGAGGGCATAGATAGATTTTTATTTTAGTTTCATTTAACATAAAGTTAGAGCAAAAAGCTTGACCAATTGTATTGCGATTACCTCGTCTTAGTATTAACTCAATATTCAAGAAATCCAATATTTCGTAAAACCATAACTTTATACAGCATACATTTATATTGACAACATTTTTTGGAGCACTCTTTATCTTCAAAAATTAAGTTATTATATTCGTCATTTGTTTTAGTTAAATCTAGACAAAAGAAAAGTTTAGTAACGGCAGATAGATTGTTAAAGTAATAACAAATCTAATTTGGTACCTAAAGGTGTACTTGTGCTTGTAATTTCTCACTTTTATTACTATCATTCGGGGCGCCTCAATATATATAATGACTTAAAGCCAAATTATAATAGGAGCCTAAAATATTTCAAAAAAGGGAGTTTTTTAGACTAGCAGAGGAGAAAAAGAATTAAATTTACTTAATCGCTAAGAGGGAGGGGAATTTATTAAACACTAATACAAAATAAATTATTAGATCTATTAATGACAAAAATTTTTTTATAATAATTAATTGATAATTAACATGGTAAAAGTAAGTAACTTGCAATCACAAATTAAATTTCCTAACAATGTAAATTCTTTTCTTTTTTTCACATATGGCGTATATAACATCAAATTAAAAACTAAAAATTAGATAATGGTAAAAGCAACTTGTAATTGAGTGGGGAGAAGGGGATTGCTAGAGTCCCAAAAATTAATTATGAAAGTGTGAACAACACCATAGCGCGAGTTGCACTTGTATGTTTTTGTTTTTAGCAAAATTTGTTATTGAAAGGTGGAATGGATGTGTATTTATGGATATGATTAAATGTCTTTAACAACTTGTCTGGATAATTATTACATATTATTTTATAATATATTGTATTGTATCAGTATTATTTTGATAAATATAACATTTGATAGATTGTGTTGTTTGTTGTTGTTTCATGATATAACACACCAGTAATATGAAGAATAAATTTGTAATATTACAAAGAAAAAACAGAATACGAGGTTAGAATTATTATATAAAAAGGTAGGGTTAAAAATAAAAGAGAATTATTTAAAGAAAAGGAATGGCAACATAGAAGAAAAAGATTAGGCCAGCCACGATCGCTCTAAATTGGGTCGTTAAATAAAGCGTCACATTTTATCATTATGTAATAATGATTTTAATGATATGATATAATAAAATTTAAGTAAAAATCAAAACAAATACTGCACTTAAAATAACAATACGATACATATGTTAAATGTGATCTCCTGATCATTGGAAAAAGAAAAGGGATCTTTATATAGTCGGTCGGACTCATTATTTACTTTTTTTATAATTGATTTATATAATTTATACCTTATCAATAAACAGTTATTCATATATTAAACATATATTATATATGAATGGCACATATATTATACATTTATTGACAGTTAAATGATCAGCTATTGAGTGGCCGTTTGGACATAAGAATTGTAAATTCCAAAAAAAAAAAAAATGAAAAGAATTCTTGTCTAAATTTTGAAGTTTTGTGAGTGATTTGAGTAAAAAATTTTAAAAATAGCTTTTGAAATTTTTTAAATTTTTGAAAATTTTCAAAATTCCTCTTCAAGTGAAAATTGGGAATTTTATGCCAAACACTAATTTCGAAAAAAAAGTGAAAATTTTTCGAAAGAAATAAAAAAATTCTTATGTCCAAACGGGCTCTTAGATTAATTCTTCAAAAGGAAAATGAAAGTGTCATTTCGTAAAAATTGCACGTGACGCCCTATTTGGTCGCCCTCATTTAACCTATACTCATGTTTTAAAAAGGTTTTAACTTGTACCCACTTTGAACAACTTCAGGTCTCTTTCTCCTCCTTCTCATCCTTCTCCTCCTTCATTTTCTTCTCTTTATACGGTGGTTGTGAATATATTTTAATGTAGTTTATAATAATTTACAATGACAAGCTGTTATGACGCTTTATTTTTTACTATTGCTTAGGGTTTCTTCTTCTTATTTTTCTTAATTGCAAAATGGGTGCATTAGATTTATTGTTGTTTTGACAAATTGATGATTGGGGTTTGTTCCTGATGATATTTGGAGGTTATGTTTCAAATTTATGCTCATTTGGAGTAGATTTAGGTATTAAATCTTATATTGGCTTGTTATAATCCGAAGAACAAATTTCTGTTTTTTGGCAATTTTCACTCCAGACTTATTGGCCTTAAAGTGAATGAAAACATATGTTGTATTTCATACTTTTTGGTCTTAAGTTCATCTGAAGTGCAAATTTTCACTTCAGACTTATTGGTCTTAAGTGAATGAAAATGTTTGTTGCACGTCAGATTTTTTGGCCTTAAGTGCATCTGAAATGCAATTTTTCACTTCAGACTAATTGGCTTAAGTGCACATGAAATGCAAATTTTCACTTCAGACTTATTAGCCTTAAGTTGATGAAACCATTGGTTGCACTTCAGACTTATTTGGCCTTAAGTGCATTTGAAGTGCAATTTTTTCACTTCAGGCATTCTTTTTCAAACTTCAGACCCGATAAGTCTGAAGTTGATCGTAAAATGAAATACACTTACAAACTTTTTTGCAAAATGGGTATGGATTCAATTGTGACCCCAAAATCGGATATAGATGCAAAAGCCGAGGCATTTGCATCTATACCCACTTTTTGTGTCACGTTTTAACTTGTGCCCGCTTTGCAAAAAAAATTTGCAAATGTACTCGCTTTTTCGCATAACTTCAGCATACGGGGCTGAAGTAGCAAAGACAATCACGCAAAACTTCAACATTCTAGTAGATGAGTGTGAAGTAGCAAGTGTGCTGAAATTTTTGTTTGTAATTGATAAACTTAAGCATAGTAGCTGAAGTTTTGTTCTCTATTTGATGAAGTTTTTATTTGTAATTGCTGAAGTTTTTATTTTTGTAACTGGCGAACTTCATCTCTAGAGCTGAAGTTTTTGTTTTTTGTAACTAGCGAACTTCAGCTCTAGAGCTAAAGTTTTTATTTTGTAACTGGCGAAATTCAGCTCTAGAGCTGAAGTTTTTGTCTACTAACTTACGTAACTATTTATAATTTATTTTTAAATAATCTGATAAACATATTTATGACAATCATCTCATGAACTGAAGTTCCATAGCAGCACCAACAGCAGCAGAAGAAAGAAGAAGAAGGAGAAAACGAAGGAGGAGAAAAGGGGATGAAGTTATTTAAAAAATGGGTACAAATTAAAAAAAATTAAAAAATAGGTATAGGTTAAATGGGGGCGACCAACCCGTGCAATTTTTACGCAAAAGCCCCGTACCATTTCGCTAGTAACAGCTTCAGGCCCAAGGATCTTTGAAAGAGATGCTGCGGACCGGGCCTCTTTTATTCGAATGACGCTTTGGGTCCCACTTATGCCTATGCAGTACAACTTCTGAACAGGCCCTATAGTGCAAATATATAGGTACTTTTATTTTTTTTATTTTTAAAAAGATTTTTTCGTAAAAATATATTTTATAAATTAGTTAGAAACATATTTTGAGTTTAACTGATTGTTGTAAAAAATTATGTCTAGGAATGAACCTCTTTGAGATAGTACCAAATCTTGTCAGTCCGTTGTACGCAGTGTTTTAGCCATTATGCATAACTACGAATAATTTGTACCAAAGTTATGCCTTTATGCCTATGCAAGTTTTGTCAGTTCGATAAGACTTGTGTACCAAGTTATTCCGATGCTTCTTTTGTACAAATTCCTCAATTGAAAATGAATTTTAAACGGCGATATGCTATTTATTTTCTTAGCCGCTATACATAAATTATACAAATTCTACACATATTATACATGAATTTGTTATATTTAGTTTACGAAATTAGGTGAACCGCTAATTTGGTTGATTCTTTACAAAAAAAGGTCATTAAAATTGGAAGACAAACCACACGAGGCACAAGATTTGCCTTTGGTTAGTCAAGGATTTGTGGGCTAAAAGAAAGGGGGGGCCATCAAAGGATTATAGTTGGCCTACTTACTCGTGGGCTGTCATGACAACAAGCTTTACCAGAATTAAGTTCTTTTAACAAACAGAAATAGACAATTTTGTTCATTATAGTACTCACTGTACGTGCTCTGCTATATTCAACAATGACTATGATTAATATATGAGGTTAAAGGACAGTCCGATGCATAAGTTATTTCGCGTTCACATAGGGTTTGAGGAAGGACCGCACCCTAAGAAATGTGATGTATAAAGCCTACCTCATAGCCTACCTCAAGCATCAACGGATACTTCCACCGCTCGAACTTGTGACCTATAGATCACACATAGACAATTTTACTGTTGCTTCAAGGCTCCCCTTCCATTAATAACTAATATTATTAGATTCAGTTCTGATGCATAAAATGATTAGAGTTTAGTTTCTATATACTGACAGATAAATTTTTCTTACATTATTAGAATAAAATATTCGATAAAAGTCGGTTGTTATATATAGTAAGCTTAATTTGGTAATTAGAAAATAAATTAAATGACTTGTTATAATTAATTAAAATAATTGTTGAGGGTATTTTTTTAATTTTTTTGTGTTGGTGTAATTAATTTAAATTCATAATAAATTATAAGACTTCTAGCATATTACATATTCTTTTTACAATTTTATTAATACCGCTATGATTTTGACTACATATGGACGGACGGTAATTGGCAACTAAAGACTATACAAAGCAACTAAAATCTTAAATTTACTATGCTTATGTGTGTGTTTCTTACTAGATCATTTCGTTTTATATATTATTGCAAATTATATTATCTCAAAATTACACCTTAAAACAATTTAATTATGTACTTAAACTAATATAGTACCCTAGAACGTTAAGTTGTTCAAATACTAACTACATATATTAATATGTGAAACATACAACTAGCTTTTATAAATGTTAATCATTGTATTATAGGTCAATTTTTTGTTTTACTGCAAAACACTCAATTTTAAACATTATTGAACATATTATTTTCTCTCTTTTAGTAGTCGAATTAGCCAAGTTTCAAATCACACATTCAAATTTATCCCTTTTGGCATCACACTTATTATTTCGAGATCGTTAAAATAGTTTTTCTTTAGTTTTAATGTTGTTAAACATATTCCAGTTTTACCAGTAAAAACATTGATATTTATTAGTACTTTTTATATAATTTATTATTTCACATGATAGAATGAGAGCCTTGGAGCAACGATCAAGTTGTCTTCGTGTGACTTAGGTCACAGACTCGAGCCGTGGAATCAACTACTGATGCTCGCATCAGGACAAGACTACCTACATTATATCCTCTTGAGTGCAATCATTTCTTAGAACTTACATAAACACGAAATACTTTGTGTATAATGCTTCTCTATTATTTCAAATGATAAAGTAAACGTGCTCATTGAGTCATTGAGATCAACTTTTGTAAAACTTTTGTGAAACTTAAGGCAGTCAAACGTGGCCGTGAACACTAATAGCCTGTATCATTAAGCTGTGAAGTCAAATTATCCTCATTATAGCAAAATTTTGTGGTGTTTGACTTTCCTTTTAAGTTTTCTTCAATATGTCTGGCAAATGAATGATTAAATTGTAAAAAGAAAAAAAAAAGAAGAAAAAATGTCCCTCCGTTTGTAATTTTATCATATTTATATTTATAATAGCTTAAATTATATATATGATGATATTCTCATTTTTTATTTAACCTGTAATAACAGATTACCTGCTATCACATATTATTTTAGTGCATTGATTTTAAACTTTATTTAAAACTAATGGTGGCAAAATGGTTAAAAGAAAATAGTTAACCACCCATATTATTCACTAAAAAATGGGTTGGATAATAAAAATTTTAAAAACGAGTCAAATATGGATAAGAACAATATTTGCAATTTAGAAAATGAATAACTAATGGGTTTAACTTTTAAAATTGTAAAGCCTCAAATTGGGGGTTCCCGAGTTTGAGAGACTAGAAATTCTCGCAAAAGTGATCATATTCAAGAAACCATAGATAATATAGTTACCCATATTATCCGCCGATTAACCCCTTTTTTATCCGTATTAAATATGAGTCTGGTCAGATAATTTATTCATTTTTTATTACCGGTTTTAACTCCTCCCATATCCGACTCAACTCACCCATTTGCCACCCCTAGTTAAAACACTCCTCTCTTATTGGTCATGACTCATGTGGTATGAAATAACCATACATTCTATTTAGAGAAGTGGCAAGTGGTATGAAATAACCACCTCATGCCACCACCTCCAGTCCTTCGTTTTTGTCATGACAAAAAAATTCACACATGTTGTGATGGCGCCTATCTCGATACTAGACAAGCCAACAACCTCAATAAACCACAATTTCTTTTATGTTTGAAAATATAATATTTAAATTCGATACCAAAAGTCTCATAAAAATCGACATAAAACACTCCCAAAATCCGTTGTCGTTGAGTACATGAGCATCTAAATGATAACAAAGTCTGACTGATAAAAACACTGTCTGAAAATAGAACAGTACAAAAACTAAAATGAAAGAGAGTCGAGGTTTACGGACATCAAGCAGCTACCTCGATAGTCTCTAACAGATAAAGCTCTGAAAAACTACCAATCGCCGTGTCCGGAAGCACCTCTGCACACGAGGTGCAGGGTATAGTATGAGTACAACCAACTCAGCAAGTAACAATACTAAATAAAAAGCTGAAGATAGTGACAAGCTTCACAGCTAAGTCCAATTACAATAATTTCCAGCATAAGAAGGTAGGCATGCTTTCAAGTTCAACATTTAAAACTCAAATAGTAATTTCATATCAAATTCGACCGAACCATAAGATAATGTCTTTCAAAAACTCCCAAAAAAGTGATATATGACAGCTGAAGTGCAACAATAATGAAATCAATACATCCTCTCAGAGCAACAACTACTCAGTCCTCCTATTCACTCCAACCTCACAATCACTCTTTCTTCGCGGTCACTCATTCCTCTCAATCACTCAGCACTCGCACTCAGTAGGTACATGCGCTCACTGTAGGTGTATACAGACTCTGGAGGGGCTCCTTCAGCCCAAGCGCTATAACAAGCCAATTATGGCACAATCAATTAAACATGTTGCGACATGCAACTCGATCCCATAAATATCCTCGCAATTAGGCCGTCGGCCTCGCTCAGTCATCAACCTCTCCAGTCTCTTGGGCTCTCAAAATCATGATAAGCAGCCCAACATCAATAATATGATGTATCAATAATGAACAAGAGAGAATAAGATGTAATATACAAGTAAAAATTGTGACATAGTATGAAACATCAATTTAGCAGATAATTCAACATGTACACGACCTTTGTGAGTCCCAACAATGTCAACACATAGTTTAAACATGATTTATAAATCAATTTCTCTAATAATTGGAAAATGTACATATATTAACAGATTATTCAACTACACAGTTCCATGAAATTGACCTAGTCACAATTCCTTAGGTGCACGCCCATACGCCCGTCATCTAGCATGTGTGTCACCTCAAGACCAATCTCATATCACAAAAATCCGGGCTTTCATACCCTCATGACTAAATTTAGAACTGTTACTTACTTCAAACCGTGTAATTATTTATTCTGCAATGCCTTTGCCTCGCGAATCGGCCTCCAAACGCCTTGAATCTAGCCACAAATAATTCGATTCATTCAATACAAATTATAGGTATTAATTCCATATGAAAATATAAATTTTCCATCAAAATCCGAAATTTCACCCAACAATCGCCCGTGGGGCCCACGTCTCGGAACCCGATAAAAGTTACAAAATTTGAAAGCCCATTCAACCATGAATCTAACCATACCAATTTTACCAAATTCCGACATCAACTCGATCCTCAAATCTTCAAATTAAACCAAGAGAGTTTTCTAAATTTTCTAACTTAATTCACTCATTAAATGTTAAAAACAACCATGGATTCGGGTAATTTGACCATATTTAGTTAAGAACACTTACTCCGTTGTTTTTCTTGAAATTTTCCAAAAATCGCCTCTTCCCGATCTCCAATCCGTCAAAAATGAGAAATGGGACGACAGAACTTAAACACTCTGTCCAGTTACGCCTTCATCGCGATTGCGGAACATTCCACACGATCGCGAAACATAATTATGCTGCCCCTCAGATTAACTCAACGTGAACACGTAATCACAACCGCGATCACGAACAACTGACTCCTCATAGCTACGCGATTGCGTCCTTTCCCATGTGACTGCATAGAACAAATGTCTGCCCCAGCTCCTGCCTCCAATACTCTACGCGAACGCGGCCTTAGCCCCGCGTTCGCGAGCTACAACATTCCACAACTACGTGTTCGCATCCCCTTGCTCGCGAACACGTAGAACAAAATCCTTCACTGCGCAGCTTAGCCTGTGCGATCACGGACCTTCCCACGCGATCGCATAAGAGGAAACCAGACCAGAGACACCTGAAAACTTCAGCTAATATGCCAAATCCAAAATCGATCCGCTAACCATCCGAAACTCATCCGAGGCCTCCGGGACCTCAGCCAAACATACCATCAAGTCCCAAAACATCATAAAAACTTAGTAGAACCCTCAAATCACCTCAAACAATGCTAAAACCACGAATCATACCCCAATTCAAGCCTAATGAAACTAGAACTTTCAACTTTTACATTCTCGAAACCTATCAAATCAAGTCTGATTGACCTCAAATTTTACACAATAGTCATAAATGATGTAACGGTCCTGTTTCAATTTTTAGAATCGTATTCCGACCCCGATATCAAAAATTCAACTGCTCGGTCAAACTTCCCAAAAATTCAACGTTCATCATTTCAAACCTAATTCCAATAAGGACTTGAAAGCACAATACATACACACTCCTAAGTCCAAAATCATCCAACGGAGCTAACGGAACCATTAAAATTCAAATCCGGGGTCGTTTATACATAAGTCAACATCCGGTCAACTTTTTCAACTTAAGTTTTCAAAATTGAGACTAAGTGTCTCAATTCACTCAGAAATCCTTCCGAGCCCGAACCAACTAGGTAAGTCATAAAACAAATTTAAAGCATAAATTGAGCAGTAAATGGAGGAATGGGGTTATAATACTCAAAACGGCCGGCCGGGTCGTTACAGCTTTCCCCACCACCATTGTCAACAACCACTTTGACCGCCAACCATTACAAGGTTGGGATAGCTTTCTGGATGAGACTGATATAAAGAAAGGACAGGGGAAAACCATGCATTGTTGACCCTATTTTCGAGGGAAGTTGAACTAATGACTCATAAATTCGGCCAAGTTAGATAATCCGCCATAACAACAACCAACGCCAGAGGCGGAGCCACTCTAGTATAAGCGGTGTCATCCGAGACAGGTTCATCGTAAATTTTTGCTAAATATTATTTGATTAGTATGCAGAAATGAAATAATGAATAAATTAATTTGAAATAATGTTGCTTGTCAAAAAGGAAGGCTTAGCTCACACGGTAAATCGCCTAAAATATTTGTGGGATGTAGTGGGTTTGAACCTCAGTACTTATATTTGTGTGTTTTTGCAAGCTTTGAGCATTGTTGGCTGTTGGGTCTAAGGTCTAGATGTCAAAGAATGCCAACAGCTAATTATAGATTTCAGTATCTTCTCGAACAAATCACTCAGAACAAAAGCAAATCGCTAAAAATAAGTATTGAAGAGTCCTTTAGCGATTATGTTTGGTTCTTACATATACAAAAAGAAGTACCAAGTATTATTTTCAATTGGGATACTATATTTCCATTCCAAAAGAGTAAATAAAGGAGTGCTATAGAAATGTACTTTATTAATATGACTTAGAACTGTACTATTATTGTATATCTATTTCTTTAAATATCGACACCACTTACGAGAAATTATCCGTACGCCCCAGACCACCGGTAATGCTAACTTCCACCACTAACCACCTATAATACCATGACCACTACTAGCATATCCTACATCACCAGCACCACCGCTAATTATACCGATAACAACCTCAATCGTCATTCATCTTTATAAGCTACCATTGCACTACAAAATTTAGTTTTGTAGGAGTTCTTGTTTGACCAAAAAATTTTGAACCTTTTTGTTAAACTAATCAAATAGAGAGATAGAGGGTAAATCCCAGTCAAAGATAATTAATTCTAGATTAAAGGTCACAAACAGGAGTAAACTAACATAGTTGAACGTGAAAGTCAGTTATAGTCTCAATTGAATTCCATAATATAAGAAAAAGACAGTAACTTGAATAATATCAAATGGTAACGGAAAGTAAATAAAGTAAAGGATTTAACCAATCTTGGGCGAGATAGATCTCTATTTATTTGATAAAGTTGAACCACAGATGAATACAAAGATCCTAATATCTTTCTCCCTTTTGGTGCAGGGCCTGAGGCGATGGACCATCTTCCCTCTAAGAGAGGTGTATGTGTGTTTTAGAACTAGCCTCCTCCCTTTCATTACTCTCTCTCCTAGTATTTATACAAAACACTTTCCTTACCCAGCGGTCCTTAACCAGAGTACCCAAGTTCTTAGAATATCCTGTAGAATAGTCCTCTAAAATGTCTAAGTGTTGAACTAACCGTTCGAGCCGATCCGAGTGTTCGACCTCGACCGTAGCTGAATCACTCGCCGATACATTTCTTCCTGTAGGGGACTTCGGCTTGATTGGCTCTTGGTCGTTATTCCTTAAGTAGAATCCTTTTAATCAGATTTTGACCTATACAATTAGTCCCTCCGCCTATCGGGGTCGTCTTTGGATGAGCTCGGCGGGCGGACCTTGCCAGTTTGCAAATTGAGAAATTTGAGCATCTTGGTCGAGGGGAGAACCCTTTATGGCGAGGTTACGATGTGACACTTCTAGAACCATACCTAGCCTTTATGTTAGTTTGAAATGACGTCAATATGCCATGCGTCATTATGGCGCATGTTCTCTATGTGTTACATCGTTTCCTGTGCCTCTTCTGTTTTGGAATTAATGTGGCAGCGTTTGGCTTTCCCGCTGAGGGTGTCTGTATTCTTATAAATAGATAAGAGATTCTTACATCTCCATCTCTCTTTTCCTTTAAAAGTTTCCTGCCATTGTTACCCTCTTCACCTTAGCACGTCTCATCTACGCTACCAGAGAAGAAATGGCTAGTGCATCCTCTCACTTCGATAAAGCCGCCGATGCCGTTGCGTCAGAAACTTATATGCCCTCTCATGAAGAAGGGATATCCATGGCGGAAGATGAGAATTTCCCCACTGTGGATGAGATAATTCCACCTTCGGGGAAGGACAGGACCGATTTCAAGAACTTTCCTGACGACGAGCCTGAGCCCGTCATTTCCTAAATGTATGATGCGACGCTTACTGCACTTAAGCCTAAATGGAGGATTCCTGACCATGTCGAACTTATTCATGCGGGCAGCGACGTCATGCAGATACATCACCCAGGGTATTGCGCGTTTTATGCGTACCTGTTTGTCACCAGTTACACACTTCCCCTTCCTTCCCTGGCGGAGGACGTTTGCCGTTATTATGGTGTGTTCCCGGCTCAGCTCTCCCCGTATATATACAAGCTATTCCTCATGCTCATCAAGTACGCGGAACTGGCCGGCCGGGGGATTTCTCTCCGTCGCCTGCTTCACCTCTTCGTACCAAGTTTTCATAGGGGTACAATGATACATCTTCATCACCGCTGGACCAAGGTTCTGGTGGTGAAGATGGATGATAAAAATAATCGCCGCTTTTGGGCCAACTTCTTCTTTGTGAGGGCAGAGCACGTGGTATCGAATCCTAATGGGTTTTCCGAGGAGTGGAATTATGCTCAGTTTTTTTCTCCCAAATGGCTGTTTGTTGTCCTTTTCCGGTGATCTGATCATTCTCTTTTTTTTGCATCCGAGAAGGAACCTCCTCTGCTAGTCGCTGATATACGTGATTAGGTGAGCCAGGTCTTTCCCCACACGATGGGGATTCATGAATTGTCACGGTTCCATGAGAGATTCGGGCGCAAACCTTCTATCGGTGAGTCATTTCATCTTTGCCCTTCGTTTCATACTTTCTTCCCTCATGTTTCCTCTTTGGTTTAAGCTTCTTTCGTTGGTAGGTCGGAGGGCCACGAGGAGGGCGAGGGCTCCCATTCCTGCTTTACGTCAGTCGAGTGCCTCGATCGGACCTGTACCGATTGCGGATGCAAGTGAGAGTGTTCAGACCACTGCTACTTCGCCGACTACAGCCCCGCATAGACTCAGCCTCCAGGAAGCTGCTTCCCTGGCGGAGGTTCCGGCTCCCGCAGTTCATCTGGTGGATGAGTCGTTGCAGGGTGAATACGAAGAGGCTATGTTAAAGAGGCGGAAGATAGTGGTTGATGGGGTTCTCGGGATTGAGGGATGATCCTGTGTTCGCTGTATCCGAACCGGACGGTGGTGCTAATTTGGGTGTGGAGACCGTGCCCCTCTCGGGCGTGGAGGTGGTGCCTCTCTTGGGTGTGGAGGTGGCTTCCTTGGAAGGAGGGCAGAGTTCAGAGGCTGTTGCGGTCATTCCGAGGATCCCATCGACTTCACAGTGGGCCAATGCTCCCTCTTCGGCCAGTGAGAGGGAGAAAGGAGAGGTTATAGACGACTATGAATCTGGGTTTGATGATGATCCTGAGGACGTAAGAATGTTTGGGGAGGGGTTCATCCAGGTCGAGGTGAGAACGGATGGTTCTTCTCGCTTGATCGAAATTCCTTCGGATTGCGATTTATTGGAGGATATGGTGAGACTAGTGCCCCAATTCGCTCTTCTTTGCTCTGCTGCCGAAAATAGGGCTCTTCAGGAGCTTAGTGATACCGACCTGTCACGAGGCATAGCCAGGATGGCTTTGATGGTGAGTTCCTTATTGTTTTCTTCCTTTCACGCCTTCCCTTTTTGCTGATTTCTGACCCTTTTTTTTCTTTTATTTTTTCAAACCTTTATCTTGGAGACTGAGAGTGCTCATTGTGAGGAAAAATGGGCTACTATTTTTCAGAAAATGGTTTCGAAGTACCGCCGGTATCGTGACAAGTACCGTGAGAAGCATGTGCGGCTCAGGGAAGGCGGCGATCTTCAATCCCTTAGGGAGGAGTTGGACCGGAAGGATGAGGACCTGATGCGGTCCATTAGTAGATGCAGCGAACTCGTGGGGTTGCTTAGGGCCAAGGAACAAGAGCTCGAGAGGGACAAGGGGGTCATGGCTGAGTGTGTTGATCTTCAGGTGAAGGTGGTGGCCCTGCGAGCGGAGCTCGAACAAAGTGCCAATAGAGTCGCAGGTCTAAGTGTCGAGTTGGCGGAGAAGGTGACTGAGTTGGAAGGTAAGGTGACCGAGCTGGAAGGGACTGAGGGATCCCGAGCATTGGCCATGGCGAAGGGAGCGACACTGGAGGATTCTATCCGCGTTCTCAAGTATGAACGAGCAACTGAGATGGAAACCGTCACACTGAGGGAGGCGCGACTCGATGAGGAAATTGGTGGGCTTGAGAGAGATGTCTCGAACATGGACAATCAAGTCATTGCTCTCGAGGCTGAGAGGGCATGGTTGTTGGCTCAGGATCCTTCTCGTGCATCTGCCTCTATCGATGTTCCTCGCCATTTGTACGAGATGTGGATCCATGCTGAGGCTCAGCGAGATATATTTTAGGGTTTGCTGATGGCGGGGAATGTTCCTGAAGCCGCTTTCGAAGATGTTCGTGCCAAAGCATGTGAGGCCCGGCTTGCCTGCGGCTATGACTTTGCGACGCTCAAGGCCGGCAAAAATAAAGAGGTTGAAGAGGGGCTTAATTTTGATGATGAATATGCTGATGGAGAGGGCGACGGTGGAGGCGAAGCCGCTGGAGCAAGCGGGGTGAGTGGTGACGGCGCGGGTGGAGATAATGCACCGTGAAGCCTTTGTTCTTAAATTTTACTTTTGTACTTAGTTTTTTTTTTTGTGTTCTTCTCTTTGTTTTTTTTTGGGGGGGCACCCTTTTGGCCCTTTGTAAGATGTTAACTTTTCGTGGAATGGAACAACTGATTTGTCCTTTGTTTTACATCTTTGCCTTTCTCCTTTTTTTTGGATTTTTTTCGCAAAAGTCCCCAACTTTCAGTCGGTCGCATGTAAATTTGTTCGTGCGAGGTCGATTTGAACTTTTTTTGACGATATCCGGGGGCCGTATGGGTGCGAATTCGAACGAGGTCGAATATAAATTGTATTTAATTCAAGAGGGGTCGATTTTTACATTTTGTTAACTCGAGAGAGGTCGAAATTAACTCTTTTAATTGATGATGGGCGGGGGCCACATGGGCGTGATTCGAACGAGGTCGAATATAACTCGTAGTCAATTCAAGCGAGGTCGAAGTTAACTCGTTTAGTTGATGATGGCCGGGGTCCGCATAGACGTGAATTCGAACGGGGTCGAATATAACTCGTAGTTGATTCGAGCAAGGTCAAATTCAGCTTGTTGTCAACTCGAGCGAGGTCGAAGTTAACTCTTTTAATTGATGGTGGACGGGGGCTATATGGGTGTGAATTCGAGCGAGGTCGAATTTAGCTTGTTTTCAAATCGAGCGTGGTCGAAGTTAACGCTTTTAATTGATGGTGGCCGGGGGCTGCATGGGTGTGAATTCGAATGAGGTTGAATATAACCCGTAGTTGATTCGAGCGAGGTCCAATTTATCTTGTCGTATCAACATAACGTCGCTTTGGTGAGTACATGCGCGTGCTTCACGTACTTATGCTCTGCTTGCATATGTTGGAGAGATTTGCATGTTTTTCAGGCTGGTAACCCAGTCCCAGTCTAGATGAACTTTTTCTTTATGATGTTAAGTATCGATTTATTGGGGCAATTTTGCTTGACCGTTGCCTGCAGGATGATATGACATGGAGAGCATTTTCTTGATGTGTCATTTTTCAAACAATTCGGACCTCGACCCCCTTCTTTTTTTTTTGTGACGGTGGTTGTTCTATTTTCGCGTACGCGGGAGAATGCTCTTGTTCCTATCCCACTCTATGAAAAATAGAGTAAAAAACAAATGAAATCGTTTGTTACCTCGACTTGGTTGGTCAGGGGAGTGACCACATTCCCTTCTCTAGCTGTGCTTTGTGGCTGCTACCAGTTTGGCAAGGACACCTGCTTCGGCGCTCTGTGCTCGAGGGGTTTGGCCGAGCTGACATCCATCGAACTCGGGTGACATGTTGTAGATCTTTGGACTGGTGTTTTTGCAGTCTCCCGCTCCTTAGATTTGGAAAGTCTATGCGACTTGATTGACAATGAACTGAGAGTTGCACCGTAGAATGACTCGTTTTGTTCCGTACTCAAGTGCTAGCTTTAGATCTGATCTCAGCCTCGTGCTCAGCTTCATCGTTAGTCGAATCTGGGCATCTTACAGACTGACCACTTACTTCACCCGTTGGGATCTCGAGTGCGAGTCTCAGTCTGATCCAGTCCCGGGTGCACAAAAATAACGGAAACATAAGTCATACCATAAGCATACAAGCGGGAAAATTTTATTATTTCAATAAATTACACAATGGGCTGTCATTCCTTCCTAAGAGAGGGAGGGCAACATGCATAAGGTATAGTGGTGTCTAGCGTTAATATGACAATAGGATTGTAGACATGCTCAATGCGTAATGGCCATAATCCTACTCTAATAATTTACACTCACGACGTACAAAAACTATTACTACAGCAAAATACAATTTTCGTATAGATATCAAACATAATTTCGATTTCATGTAAAAATCTAATCTTGGTTGGTATGTCTATTTCAAGAGTTTGCCTAAAAATTTCTCAAGTTTATGCTTGTAACGAAAGGGTGAAGCTACACCAAACGGGAAGTGGAACTAGAACTGAATTTAGATCTAGAGGAAACTTAAACTTTTGCTAGAAAATCCCCATAGACGGTGCCAAATTGTTTGACCAAAAAGTTTTGAACCTTTTTGTTAACTAATCAAATGGGGAGATAGAGGGTAAAACCTAGCCAAAGATAATTAATTCTAGATCAAAGGTCACAAACAGGAGTAAACTAATATAGTTGAACATAAAAGTCGGTTATAGTCTCAATTGAATTCCATAATATAAGAAAAAGACAGTAACTTGAATAATATTAAATGGTAACGGAAAGCAAATAAAGGAAAGTATTCACCCAATCTTGGGCGAGATAGATCTCCATTTATATGATAAAGTTGAACCACAGATGAATACAAAGATCCTAATATCTTTCTCCCTTTTGATGCAGGTCCTGAAGCGATGGACCATCTTCTCTCTAAGAGA
Source organism: Nicotiana knightiana (assembly GCA_005239525.1). Lineage (NCBI taxonomy): Eukaryota > Viridiplantae > Streptophyta > Magnoliopsida > Solanales > Solanaceae > Nicotiana > Nicotiana knightiana. The sequence goes on from ML427590.1 coordinate 104,690, forward strand.
GGTGTGTGTGTGTTTTAGAACTAGTCTCCTCCCTTTTGTTACTATCTCTCCTAGTATTTATACAAAACACTTTCCTTATCCAGCGGTCTTTAACCAGAGTACCCAAGTTCTTAGAATATCTTATAGAATAGTCCTCTAAAATGTCTAAGTGTTGAACTAACCGTTCGAGCTGATCCGAGTGTTTGACCTCGACCGTAGCTGAACCACTCGCTGATACATTGCTTCCCATACGGGACTTCGGCTTGATTGACTCTTGCTCGTTCTTCCTTAAGTAGAATTCTTTTGATCAGATTTTGACCTATACAGTTCTAACCCAATGAAAACGAAGACCTTGATTTGTGGGATTACCATGATGATGATGATGATGATGTAATTGAGTCGATAATTAGAAAATTTAATCTAATGAAATAGGTGGCAACTTAACTAATAGGAGATTAAAAGTACCCCTATAATCGTCACAACGGACCACAACCGCAATCAGAATCATCACCAGCCACCACCTCATATATAACTGCCACAGCGACGACCACTATTAGCCACCACAACCTCTAACCCTTTCAAAATATGTGCTTCATCAAACAATAATAATTGCAACACTAAGGGTGTGTTTGGTATGAAGGAAAATATTTTCCGAAAAATGTTTTAATTTTCTCATGTTTGGTGGTTTAAATATTTTGAAAAATATTTTTCTTATCAAATTATTTTTCTCCAATCGGAGGAAAATATTTTCCTTATCAAGAAAAGGGAAAACATTTAAAACTCTTTCTCAAGCATCTCCACCCTATTCCCTACCCTCACCAACCCACCTCACACCTCCACCCACCCCACACCCCATTCTCTCTCTCCAAAAAGGTATTTTTTTCTGTCACCACACACCCTACTACCCCACCACCCCACACACCCACTCCACCCCGCAAAAAAAAATTTATTGTAATTTCAAATTTCTGTTTTTCGTTTTTCTACACCACTCACGCCCACCCCGCCAACCCCCTGCCCTTACGCCCGCACTAAAAAAGTTTTTTTTTACTTTTTTTTTTGTAATTTTAAAATTTCTGTTTTTTTCTTAAGTTTACGGGTTCAAAATTTCGCGGTTTCAAAAGTTTAGCAGTTCGGAAGTTTATGAAATTTGTGGGTTCTAAAGGTTTTTGGTTCGAAAGTTTATGGCTTCATTTTATTGTATCTAAATTATTTATATATACTCTTGAGAAAATATTTTCCTTAATTTGCGTACCAAACACCAGAAAATGAATAAGATTATTATTTGATTTTCAAAAAAACATTTTCTACGGAAAATATTTTACGTTATACCAAACATACCCCAACTAAATTAAGATTTTCTCTAATATTTTCTTAATATAATATTATTTAATTATTTAACTCATTGAAGTGGCAGATGCACCTACATTGCATTACAGAATTATATTCGTGTCTTCCACTTTGCAAAATCAATCCTATATCCCTTTAATCTGCCTAATCCTCTCTCATCCATATTCTAAACATTTCTTTCAAACGTGTAATGAGAGTTTCTTTCTAACAACAAACAAAGCTACAAACAGAGCGTGTGTTGGGTACAAAACAAAAACATATGTTTGAAAATATTATAATTTAAAAAGCATCCCCAACCACTCCAATCATTAGTATCATAAACTATATAACTGCCCTTTTTCTTTTATTTTTTTTACTCTATGGGGATCGCAAAATAAAGTAGGATAATTTAAAATTTATTTTATTTATAGGAACGTCAAGATTCAAAGTCTATGAATTTTGAACTGGTAATCAAATTATAACTCATTTTAGTTATTGAGTTCGTCTGAATTGTAACGGGTGTTATAACTCCACCCGTTTATTTTATTCTTAATAGAGTAACTTACTATAAAGACAACTAGTCTACCAAGTGGTGAAAAAGGGTAAAGCTTACCTGGGACAAACAAGGAATTAAGATACCTAAAACCTAATCAATAAAGAAAAAAGGTTCACATTTATGTGGGAATATTTTCGCCAAAAAGTGTGAACTATACAAGTTTTCAATGATATTAATTAATTGATTAAATATTATATTAAAGTATAAAGTAAAGACTCCGATGAATAGAGAAGATCTCACCTTTTATTAAAACGAGATAGCTTTACACTTCCTCAACCTGCAGCAAGTAGTTGCAAACTACTTTAAATTGTTTTTAATTTGTGTAAGATTCAAATATAAAGAAATTAAATGAATATTCATTGGTGGCAATGGCGTAGATTTAAAGAACCTTAGCTAGATGGGTAGAAACAAAATGAAATATCACATTAGAGTTTTTTTTCTTCTTTCAATTTTAGATGAATTTGACTAATTATAAAACTCGTGAAAGTTATATAAAACGATATTATCAATTCGTTTCATTTTTACGTGTCTTAGTTTGATCAGACACAAAGTTTTAAAAACTAAGAAAGATTTTTAAATCATGTATCCTCAATCTAAAGATATATATATATATAAAGTATTCAAATACCTTTTAAATCTTGTGGTCTTAAACATGTCAAGTGAGATATTGTAATGAAAGAGTTACTAAATATAAAAAGTGACATTCTTGTTAATAAGTTCAATTTTATTTTGCTCATTCATCGTTTCTAGTTGTATTAATTGTAAAATTCAAGTTAACACTTTTATATATATTTTACTTACTTTGCTTCGAATGTACATGTTAGACATATCTTGATATGTGTTACTCACTGTGAATATCTAATTTTTGCATGTATTTGGATAATTTTAATTGTTTGTGCATTTTTATTTGCATTTCTTTACTAAAAATACCAAAAATATTTTTTACTTTTTATTGTATATTTTAGTTTTGTATCTTTAAATTATATACACCAAAAAGAGTTTTTCTTTTACTAGGACTAAATAAAATAATTAGAGGTTTAAGGAATCTGGCTATTGTATTTTTAATTAAAATTGAGCCAAATTGGCACAAAACTTGAGCCCAATTCGTCCATACCCAGTCCAATTGAAGGTTGACCAAGCCTTGGTTCAAAACGGCAACGTCGTTTCATTAAGTGAAACTAAGACTAAATCTCGTCCATCCATAGCCTTTTGATCCAACGGCCCTAATTCATTCTTCATCCCAAATATTTAAACCCCCCAATACCCAAAAAATAGCCCTATTTCCCCTCTTAAACTCCCATCTTCTTCCTTTCTCTTCTCTCTCTCGCCACTTACCCAGACCCCCTCCCCACCGCCATCTGCCGCCCGCCGGAATTCGCCACCGGCAGCGGCCGTCGTCCAAACTCCCCCATCTTTTCACCATATCTTCCTCTCAACCTCCTCTCCATGAATCCAGACCCCAAATCCCCATAACCCCTCTCAATCTCCGTAAATCTAAGCCCTAACCGGAACCCTAGCCGCCACTCACCACTCCAAACTCCAAAAATTTTACACCACCGGCCTCCTCCCACTCCCCTCTTCTCCATTCCAAGCCTCAAAACCTTCAAACCCTCCCCCCCCAAACATCACCGCCAACACTGCTTCCACTGACTCGCCGCCTCGCTGTCACTCCGCAGCATCCGGATCCCTCGGCACACTGGCCTTAAAGCAAGGTTTTGTTGTCGATTTTCATCGAAACTAGCCTCCAATTCTCCGGAGTCATGGTTTCAAGGAAAATCAACAATGGAATCTTGCTCGAGCCGCGCTACTTTCCCCCTATTGTTTCACTGCCTAACCGTCGCTACGCCACTAGTGTATGAACACTCAAATTCGGTAAAGCTCAAACTTTGAATGTTTTGAATTTTCTATTCCTTTATCGTTTTGTCGTAGTTTTGGTTGTAGTGTAAATGTTGTTAACGATCGTTTCAGTTAGCTTTCAGTCTAGTTTCTGATTTTCATTTTTGTTTTAACTGAATTGGTTATTCTACTTTACCTCATCATTGATATGTTTTGGCTTTACGTTAGTTGTTTGAGTTCTGATTTCATATGTAGTATTTCTGATTTCGTTTTTGCTTAAAGTCGTGAGTTTCATTAATGTCTTCACTTATCAATGCATCACTTTTTTTTTAATTTAGTCATTAGGTTCTAAGTTTCTTTTAGTTGAGTATTAGTTCAATTGTTGAGTCTAGTGATGTGTTCTTTCTATCTTAGGATTGGTTTAAATCACATGGTTGGTACTGATTTTGTTAAAAGTTGAAGAGTAGATATGTTTGGTCATGAGAGTAGGGTACTTGTNCCTCAAAACCTTCAAACCCTCCCCCCCCAAACATCACCGCCAACACTGCTTCCACTGACTCGCCGCCTCGCTGTCACTCCGCAGCATCCGGATCCCTCGGCACACTGGCCTTAAAGCAAGGTTTTGTTGTCGATTTTCATCGAAACTAGCCTCCAATTCTCCGGAGTCATGGTTTCAAGGAAAATCAACAATGGAATCTTGCTCGAGCCGCGCTACTTTCCCCCTATTGTTTCACTGCCTAACCGTCGCTACGCCACTAGTGTATGAACACTCAAATTCGGTAAAGCTCAAACTTTGAATGTTTTGAATTTTCTATTTCTTTATCGTTTTGTCGTAGTTTTGGTTGTAGTGTAAATGTTGTTAACGATCATTTAAGTTAGCTTTCAGTCTAGTTTCTGATTTCATTTTTGTTTTAACTGAATTGGTTATTCTACTTTACCTTATCATTGATATGTTTTGGCTTTACGTTAGTTGTTTGAGTTCTGATTTCATATGTAGTATTTCTGATTTCGTTTTTGCTTAAAGTCGTGAGTTTCATTAATGTCTTCACTTATCAATGCATCACTTTTTTTTAATTTAGTCATTAGGTTCTAAGTTTCTTTTAGTTGAGTATTAGTTCAATTGTTGAGTCTAGTTATGTGTTCTTTCTATCTTAGGATTGGTTTAAATCACATGGTTGGTACTGATTTTGTTAAAAGTTGAAGAGTAGATATGTTTGGTCATGAGAGTAGGGTACTTGTGTGGTTGTTTTTTACTGTTTAAAAGTTGTTGGGAGTATGCTGCCCCTGTTACTATTTCGCAGTAGGTAAAAATTGTCCTTGAGGCAGATTTTTGAACCAAAAGTTTGTTTTTTGAATAGTTAAGGCGGAATTTTGGTGAAAAATATGTCCTATGGACAGGTTTTTGGTGAAAATATGTCCTATGGACAGATTTTTAATCATGAATACATTGCCTCTTCCCTTATAAGACACAATCTACTACACAATTTCTTAACATCTTTACACACTAAAAAAAAAATACGACTTTGAGAGTGAAAAGTAGCAACTAAACGTACTGAAAATTCTGAGATTGATGAGCTTCTCTTAGAGTGCAAAACTTGTAAGAAATAGAGGGATTCTAGTCAGTTTTTGGGGCAAATAGCTACTAGTTTCAAGCTTTGTACCGCTAGGATATTTCTGGTTGATCCTCTTGGGTTTGAAATCTACCGTTTGTTGCTTTTTTTGCTGCTTCGTTGTTGCCGTTCTGCTGTCCACCTTTTGATTTTGGAAATAGCTGACTTTGTTGTGTTTGTTCTTCTTTCTTCTGTCCAGGTAACTTTCGGACCATGTAAACTCCTAAAATCAAGTTGGAATAAAAGCAGTTATGCCTGGAAATATTAGTAGATTCATTCATCTATTGTATTTCAGTTTTACATGCTCTTGTGTGTCGGATAATGTTATGAGAGTATGTTAGCTAATTAAACTGGGTCAAGCATTTTTAGTCTTATGGCAAAGTTTAGGATATAATTCTGCTTGGCCCTCAGTTGTGTGGTTGTGTGAAAGGAGTATGTGTTAAATTTTGAACCAATTTAGTTTCATGTTTGTTCCTCTGTTTGTTGCCAAGCTAAACTTTTTTTTCTTCTTCTTTTCATTGGCCACTGTTTGGTCATAGTTATGATTTTATTTTAAAGCTAAGAGGTATCATTTTCAGTAGTCTTGTTTAGACATTCACAAATGGAGTTTCAGTTAAGGTTGAATGAATAT
>ML427591.1:0-20033 GCA_005239525.1 Nicotiana knightiana
TGTCCTAGGCTGATTGATTATTTCATGGTCACTTAATTTTATGACCCACTTGGCTAATATTCCTAGCAATTCCTATTTATGAAGAATATTTATTAAAGGATATGAGGTCACAACGGTGATTGGGTGGCATTGAAAATAGGGTCGTAATTTTCTAGATGCCATTATTAAAGCTAAGGCTAATTTTTCCAGATGTGGATATCTAGTCTCAGCATCTAGCAAAGTTTTACTTACATAATAGACAGGTGATTATTTACCCTTTTCTTCTCTTACCAATACTGCACTTACAGCAGTTTCTGAGACAACGAGGTAGATGTACAATCTTTCCCCTTCTTTTAGCTTTGAAAGCAGTGGTGGTTTCGATAGATAAATCGTCAGGTTCTTGAGGGCTTGCCGACATTCTTCAGTACGTTCGAACTGATTCTGTTTTTTGAGAACTGGGAAGAATTTAAAACTTTTTTCGGAATATTTAGAAATAAACCTACCCAAAGCTGCTATTCTCCCTGTCAGTCTTTGAACTTCCTTTTAATTTGTTAAAATATCAGGTATTTCCTCTATGGCTTTAATTTGAGCGGGATTTACCTCTATTCCTTTGTTTGATATAAGGAAACCCAAAAATTTTCCTGATTGCACTCCAAAAGCACATTTCTCTGGATTTAACTTCATATTATACCTACGTAAAATATCAAAAGCAGTAGAAGAGGTGCTGGAAATGGTCTTATGCTTGTGTTGATTTTACCAACATGTCATCAATGTAAACCTCCATCGTTTTTCCCAGATGTTGTTGGAACATCTTGGTCACTAACCTTTGATAGGTGGCTCCATCATTTTTTAGGCCAAAAGGCATGACTTTATAATAATAAGTTCCCTTGTTCGTGATAAAAAAGATTTTTTCCTCGTCTAAAAGATCCATTTTAATCTGATTATAACCAGAATATGCATCTAGGAAGCTTAATAGTTCATGGCCTACGGTGGCATCAATCATTTGATCTATATGAGGCAATATGAATGAATTTTTGGGGCATGATTTGTTTAAATCATTATAATCTACGCATACTCTCCACTTGCCATTCTTTTTAGGTACTACCATGGTGTTTGCTAACCAGTTAGGGTACGTTACCTCTCGTATCGAACCGATCTTCAAGAGTTTATGTACCTCTCCGTCGATCACTTGGTTCTTGAATGGTCCTTGCTTCCTTTTCTTCTCTTCGAGCGGGGTCTAGCCTCGTGCCTATATACACTTTTTTCTCAGGATTTTGTTCGGATAATGGAACAACTTCGAGCTCTTCCATAGTTGTTTTGATGTGCTCATCTTCCTCCAGTTCACGAATGACGTCCGGTCTGGAATCTGTTTCTGTGTGGTATAGTATACCTTCCGTGGTCACTTGATTTTTCTTCTCGTTAGTATTTTCTTTCATACCTATTTCAGCAACAATACCTTCCGTACCTATTTGGGTAGTAATTTCTTCCATGCTTGTTTGGGATGTGTTACCTACTTGGGAGATTCCCCTATCTCGTAATTCTTTCACCTCTATTTTCTTGTTGTAGTGTACCACATAGTTTATATTTCTTGCGGTATGCTAATCTCCTTTGATTTGTTGAATCCCCCATTCTGAGGGAAATTTAGTTACCTGATGCAACATGTAGGGTATTGCTTTCATGTGGTGGATCCATGGCCTTCCAATGATCATGTTATAAGCCATATCAGTATCGATGACTTGGAACCTGGCACTTTTTATCACCCCTTTAGCATAAGTGCTAAGCTCAATTTATCCTTTTGTTATAACCGTAGAGTTATCAAATCCTGATATGGCTCGTGCTTTTGGGATAACTTGATTCCCCAGTAGCATTTCTTCCATGACTCTTAGCAAAATGATATTGACTGAACTGCCTGGATCAATCAACACTCTTTTTACGTTAGTTTCATGAATAAGTAAAGATATTACCAGAGCACCGTTGTGCGGAAGCATTAATCTGCTGATATCTGCATCATCAAAGGTTATATCATCTTCTCCACAAGCCCGTTTCCCATATGTAATTGTGAACTTCGTGGTTATTTTGCAAATCACTCTGTTTACTTATTCACCCCCGTGTATTACGTTAATGGTTCGTTCCGGAGAATGAGGCTTTGGGGGTTCCTGCATGTTCCTCATATATGCATGTTTACCTTTATCACTAAACAATTTTGTTAAATAGCCCTGTTTTAACAATTTTTCTACTTCACCTTGTAAAAATCTGCAATCCGCAGTTTTGTGCCCATGATCGTTGTGAAATTTACACCAGTGATTTTGTTTCTTCTACTTGGATTTGACCGCATCTATTTGGGCCACTTAACCTTGCCTCCCACGTTCCTCAATATCGAGACAAGTTCAGTAATACTTACATTAAAGGTATGACCCCTAATTTGAGTACTATCTCTAGGTCGTTCATCACGATCTTTTCTCGATCTAGGCAAGGATGAGACTACGTCTCTTCCTTGTTGTCTATAGTCCGACCTAGTGTTTTCGAACCTGGGGCAGATATCGCGTCCCGAGGGTCCTAAGTAAGGATCATACCTGTTTTTACCCAATCTTATATCTCATTCAGGACGTCTGGATCTAAAATGATCCTCATCTCTCGAACGAGCAATGATATCTTCTTCTATTCTGAGTTTATTACTGTACCAGTTATATACATCGTTCTATGTTGTAGCAGGGAATTCTCTTAGACTTTCCTTAAGTCGCCTCGTGGCTTCTGAGCTTTTATCATTCAAGTTGCTTGCAAATGCCATGGCTGCCCAATTATCAGGCACCCTCGATAACTGCATTCTTTCTCGTTGAAACCTGTCTAGAAACTCACAGAGTAGTTCCATGTCTCCTTGTTTTATTTTGAATATGTCTTCCATTCTCTTCTCAACTTTTTGTGCACTAGAGTGTGCTTTTTTAAACGAATCTGCAAGCTTAGGAAAAGAGTCAATAGAATTTTCAAGGAGAAGAGAATACCAGGTTAGGGCTCCTTTGGTTAGTGTTTCCCCAAATTTTTTGACAAGGACTGATTCAATCTCTTGTTTCGTTAAGTCGTTTCCTTTTACTCCAGTAGTGAAAGCAGTCACATGATCGCGTGGGTCAGTTGTTCCATCATATTTGGGAACGTCAGGAATTTTAAACTTCTTGGGTATAAGCAATGGTGCCGCACTTGGCTTCCAAGGTTGTTGAGAATATCTATCAACATTGATGCCTTTGATGATAGGTGGTACTCCAGGAATTTGTTCGATGCGATCATTCTGCTCCTTCATTTGTTTCTTCATGATTATCAGTAAATTTTGTAATTCTGAGTTATTAGATATACTTGGTCTCATTTCGAGAGATTCACTTGGAGTATCTCCTCTTCCTCAGTTTTCCAACCCAGATTGAGGATTTTCCATGATGATGGTGTTATTAGGGGGTGGTGTCGGCAGTGTAGGTAACATTTCCGGTAATCCTCTCGCAAATTCTTGCAAAGCTTGGCTCACATACTCTGCAATCATTTGCTTTACACGATCTTGCTCCACAGTTTGATCATTATCACCATTGTTGTTATTGGATCTTTCTGGGCTTTGTTCCTTCGAACCACGTGGGGTTCCTGAAGGTGATGGAATCGGGGTTCCACTTCTTTGTTGGTTGATGTCGTCGGGGTTTGACATAATTCAGAGGATATCACTTGAAAAGTAAACAAAGATTATCAGATTCCCGGTAATGGAACCAATTTGTTTAACCAAAGAATTAGACCCTTCGACTAAAGATTATTTTTAAGATGAATACGGGTTATTGATAATCAAGATAATGGATAAAAATAAACAATAGACAATATTGCAGAAATTTAGAGTTGATTGTATTCGAGAATCAGATGCCTTTACAAGCTGTATTCCCCTCCCTTATATATGAGATTCTTACAACGTACGACTCTTGCTATGGTCACTCATTAATGACTAATTATGACATTAACAAGGCATTATAAAGGATAACGGTAATTGGGGATTCAGTTACATAACGTTTGAGTAATCAATTATGGGTCCTTGAATCTGCTCGTAGCATTGCCTAGATTCATTCTGACCGTGCCTCTCTCCCGTTTTGATCAAGTTGAGTTTCCCATGGCTGATAATTTCGTGGGTTTACTAAAATGTGCCTCTCTGTACCGTATCTCTTCAAGGAGTCACGTCGAGCTGTCGCATTTTCCTGTGTCCACGTGTCTGGCTGAGTTGTCAGAAGCCGGCTTGCGTGTGAAACTCTTTTTTACCAATACAGTTATCTCCTGCGGGGTGTCCTGAGGTGGTGTGACCCTTATGTTATTTTGTAACGAGTTCCCTTTTACCAGTGAATTATATATGTTGCAATTGAGTTCAGATCGCTTGTGGGAGTTGGCCTGGCTATTATAGTGCAGAATGCGAGATTTGCAGATGATTTGAAATAATAGATGGTTCGTGTTGCATAAGCTTATGAAGGATATAGTTCAATCTCACAATGGTATTACGACACTAGTAGAGTACATTGTGAGTTTTTATATGTTTTGATCTATGGCTTTGAGCCAAGTGGGGGAGTCTGCTATTGATAAGTTAATTTCACGGTTATGTGATGTATTGATTTCAGTTTGAAGGATACTAGTGAATCAGTTATGGCTTACAGAGGTTGAGATCAAGGATGACTCGAGTAAGGAAAAGTGTGGATAAGGGTTGTGTTATGCTTTATGGGTATATGAGAAACATTGGATGATTTAGTTGTTATTTGTAAAGGATGTAGCGTGCATGGGTAGGGATTCACCCCTTGTTTAGAAGTGTGGATTACTTCCTTGGTTGTTATTGGATTAATGGGGCACAGGTTGTTCGGTCTGTTTGGTCAGTTTAGTTGAGATTTGAGTAGAATGGATGACTCTCGAGAATGGTTCTAATGAATTCAAGATTTATACGTGGAAATTGAGGATGTTGCAGATTTGTATATGGCTAGAAGCTGAAATTTACTTTGGATGGTGTCGAGACTCGCAATATTTCTATATCATTATGGATTCTACATTCAGTATTAGGAAGGTGAAGTTAATGGCTTTAGATTCACAGAAGGTCTCTTCAGAGTGGGTATCCCGGTTGTGGTAATTTTAGGGGTGCTTAAGAGAGCATTCAGTGGCTTATGAGACTTAGGACGGTATGGTTTAATGCTAGGGTCTCGTTTGGTGAGTTTTGGTTGAGAATTTTGGTACTGTGGCAAAGAGAAGAATCAATTTGAGGTTAATTAAGAAGGGACTTAGAGAATTAGGACAGCTTGGTAGTAGGTTCGATCGGTAGGGTAATGGATATGATCGGATCTTTGGGTGCATATGATGTGGTGGATTTCTACAGGTGTTTCATGGTAATTCTCTTGGGTTGATGGATCGTGTAGCTTGGTTGGGTTAGAAGGAGCCAGTTCTGACGAATGGGATTTGTTCAAATGATATTCGGAGAGTTCTTGATAGCTTATACCAAGAATTAGCAAATGATATTTCCTACTGGTTCGAGGTGCATGTTGCATATTTTGATTTTTCTCCTGGATAAGATTTGTGATTACCCAAAAGGTCATCCTGTATTTTTCTAGCTAATTCTATGTTCCGATGTCGTGAAAACCTCCTTCTATCTAACCTCGATTTGCATGCGCAACCTGGGCTTGTTACTGGGAAGCCTTTATGTGAAAAAACTGATAAAAATGATAATTTTATATTAGAAATTTGAATAAAGTTGACTTAGGTCAACATTTTTGGTAAATGGACCCCAACCCATGATTTGACGGTCTCAGAGGGTCCGTAGGAAAATATGGGACTTGGGCGTATGCCCGGAATCGAATTCCGAGGTCCCAAGTCCGAGAAATGAATTTTTAAAAAAAATTATTTTCTGAAAAATATAAGGATTTTTGAAAATTAAATGTTATGTGAAAACTGTGGTATCGGGCCTGTATCTTGGTTCCGGAGCCCGGAACAGGTTCAATATGTTTTATATGTATTATCTATGAAATTTGGAAATAAACGGACTTCATTTGGCGTGATTCGGATCATAAATGGAAAATTTAAAAGTTTTAGAAGTTCAAAGGAATTTCATTGATTTTTAGGTTTCATTCGATGTTATGTCGGTGTTGTGATTACTTGAATAATTTCGTAGGATGTGTTTGTGGTTGTCTATATATTTGGTTTTGAGCCCTGAGGGCTCGGGTGAGTTTCGGGTAGGCGTCGTAGTGCAAATGCCTTAGAAAATCAAGTGTGGTTACTGTTTTCTGGTGTTCAGGTAAATTCCCTATGAGAACGCACTCAAGGGAGTGTGAACGCACTCAAGGGAGTGCGAACGCACAGGGTAAAGTGGGGTCTGGGGGTCAGGGTCAATCTTTTCAGTGCGAACGCAGCAAGAAGGATGCGATCGCGGAGGGTCCTTGGGGAGGGGGGGTACTGTACGAACGTGGGTGGTAGGGTGCGAATGCACAGTGTTAGCGTGGGCCTGGGGGCTGGGTAGAAATTACCCTGTGCGAACGCGGAGCTTTGACCGCAAACGCACTGCCTTATTTCGCCCAGTCATTTTTTTATACCGAAAAACAGAACCATTACGGGATTTTCCTCATTTTTCTCAAACTTCATCTTCCCCAACCCTCCTAGGAGATTTTGGAGCATCTCTTCCACCATAGCTTCATAGGTAAGTAATTATAACTTCATTTTCTTCCATTTTCATCAACAATTATTAGATTCTAGGTCTAAAATCATGAAATCAAAGGTTGAAATTGGGGTTTGGGGTATAGTTAGGGCCTTTTGATTATTTGGGAATTTGACCTCATTTTGAGGTCAGATTTCAAAACAAATTATATATTCGGGCTCGTGGGGTAATGGGTAATCGGAATTTGTAAAATTTTTCGGGTTCCTACGTGCGGTCTTATGGGTAGATTTTTATAAATTTGCAAAGATTGAAACTTTATTATTTGAAATGGTTCCTTATACGTTTTATAAGTATTTTGAAGTTGTTTTAGTTGATTTTGAGCTGTCCGGAGGCCTTCCCGCCCGAGAAGTCTATTTTTGAGTACCGGGTTGTCGTCTTTGAAGTATGTATCTTGCCTAATATTTTGTGGGGGAACTACCCCTTAGGATTGAGTCTTCTATGTTGATTGCAGTCCGCGTATGCGAGGTGACGAGTGCGTACTCGGACTTATTAGCAAATAGATTTCCCTTTAGGGATTTTTAGGTGTTTATGTTCCCGCGTATGAATTGAAATTGTTATATTGAATTCCTGATTTATAGTTTCATCTCTCCCTGCTCAAATAAGAAGTACTTGTCTAGTTTTCCTTGTTTCTTATATGATCTTAATTGACTTAAATAAAGAGTTTGTTTTTCCTACCGTTATACTATATATTTCTTCATACGCTGCCTATGTGACTAAAACTAGTATAATCTCACCCTATAAAGGTCTAACAAGTAATTGGAATATGTATACGTTGGTCAAGCATGTCTGTGAGTCGTACATTGTGATTTAAATTATTTTCCTCTTAAGTAATACTTAGATTTAATAGATGACCGCCCATGTTGATGGTATTCTTTGATGCTGCCTATTTACTGAGCATTTGTTCAAACTGGGTTTATTCGGTGATGCGGTGGTGCTAATTGTCTAAATGTGATTGGTTATACCTAATTCCCTTGCCGGGATGATTTGGTTTCTTGGTTGCAAACTTGAATATATAGAATCGTTGCTATATTTGTCTTATTTTTCCCCTCGTTATGCCGTTTTCTCTTTGTGGTTGGCACTCCTTTTAGTGGCTACTTCTTATGAGTGAGTTTCTACCATTTTTGTGATTTCAGTACTTTTATTGATTTGCTCATTCCACTTTGCATTCGGTCTTGTTTGTTTTTGCGCCGGTTGTGGCAATATATGTTGTTTCTGTCGCATTCTGGTTGTTTTCCTTAGTAGCTGCATTGCATATTTAAATTGGGACTACTGAAAGAGATCCGGGAGCTTTCCCCCTGTACTGCATCGCATATTTAAATTTGGACTATGGACAGAGATCCGAGAGCTTTCCCCCTGTACTGCATCGAATATTTTAATTAGGACTACGGACGAGATTCCGGGAACTTTCCCCCTGTACTGCATTGCATGGCAAATTCTGAGTTGCGGACTGAGTTCCGGTGGTTTTATCATTGAGGAGATTTGGATTGAAATACATATAAATGTATATATATATATATTGAAAAGTATAGCTGAAAAGCAATAATCTCCAAGAAAAATTATGTCTTTAGGACTTCTATTTTGAAAGTATATCTGAAAAGTATTTGTCTTGCAGAAAAAATGATATTTGAAAGAGCAGTATTTGGGAAAGTATATTTTGTACATCACATATTTTGATGATATTTTAAAGAGCAGTATTTTGGAAAGTATATTTTGAACATCACGTATTTTGATGATATTTGAAAGAGAAGTATTTGGGAAAGTATATTTTGAACCTCACGTGTTTTGATTATATTTGAACGAGTAGTATTTGGGAAAGTACATTTGAGAACCACGTATTTTGAAGAGACTATGTTTTAAAGATTTCTCTTTATAAAGATATATAAATATACATTCAGAGAAAGTATGTTTCAAAGAAGAAATTTCTCTATTCCGAAATGATTATATCTTTAAAGCTTTCAAAATAAACTCACGATTTAAATGTTTTCACTCGAAGGTTTGACCAGTTTTATTGAGTTTATTGGCTAAGGCCTGACGTGAATAAATTGATGCAATGTTGAGTTGCTAGTGCTTTTATTAGGTTGTGATTCCCGCCGTTTGGATTGCATTCTTTCCATTCTCTTTGCGTATTTCTATTATGTTCTCCGTTGATCGTAATTATTGAATTTTATTCCGTATTATTCGATCGTATCGTTAATTATATTGAAAATATTTAGATAGATATTATGTTTTGGTCATTTATACATTTATGCCTTTTTACTTATTAGACTGGTGGTGTCTTGACTAGCCCTCGTCACTACTTCGCCGAGGTTAGTGTTGATACTTACTGGGCACCGTTGTGGTGTGCTCATACTACAATTCTGCACATTTTTGTGTGCAGATCCAGGTTATTGTTGTTAGTAGTTGCACAGATCATTGTTGAGGAGACTCAAGGTAACCTGATGTTGCGTTCGCAGGCTTCGGAGTCACCTTCCTATTTTATTTCTATCCAACTGTACTTACCTATTCCTAGACAGTTGTATTTAGATTTGATAGAAAGATTTCGTAGAGCTTATGACTTGTATTTTTCGAGTTTTGGGAAACTGTAATCTCTGTCAAGATGTCTATATCGAGACTGTTATGATTCCTTTATTGTTGTTGTCATTCAGTGGAAATGTTAGGCTTACCTAGTCCCTAATACAAGGTGTCATCACGATACCCAACAGAGGGAAATTTGGGTCGTGACAAGTTGGTATTAGAGCTCTAGGTTCATAGGTGCTACGAGTCATAAGAGAGTTTGGTAGAGTCTTGCGGATCGGAACGGAGACGTCTGTACTTATCTTCAAGAGGCTACGGAACTATTAGGACAATTTCACTTATTTCCATCCCATCGTGCGAGTTCATTCATCTTGAAGGTTGAAATTATCGTTCAATTCTCTCACCGATGGCGAGGACACGAGCTGCGGTTTCATGATGATGTTACCCAAAGAAAATGTCGCAAGGGTCAAAGACAGAGGCCAACAAGGAGCACGTGCCCCATTTAAGATGCCTACCGGAGCAGCCGTTGAGGAGTCGCCAGTAGTCCTAGTTGGAGGACATGTACTGGGGGTGCATGTTGCTGCGCCGGACTTCAGAAGACTGGATCATAGTTTTGAGTACAATTGGTAAATCGACTCAGGCAGGGTTGATTCTAGTGCACCAGTTGCTTCACATATCAGGGGAGGAGTCTAGACTCCCACCGCCTACACTCCAGAGCAGTGAGATCATATTGGTCAGGTTCCAGTTGTCATGGCAGCACGACATGTGGTTTCAGTTCAGCCGTGGTTAGGGCAGTAGCATCGGATGAAGAATACCTTGGACTTGAGGGGTATGACAAGTACCACCCTCCTATCATTCAATGGAGTGGCGATAGAGGGTACCCAGGTTTTCTGGAAGGGTGTCACTATATTCTTCGTACTTCGGGTATTGTGGAGACGAGCGGGATTGCTTTTGTCACGTCTCAGGTTCAGAGTAGTGGGTTAATCAGTGGTAGCGGCATACGAGTTGGGGTAACCTGGCCGAGTTAGCTTCACTGGCGTGGATTCAGTTTCCGGAGATGTTTTGAGGGAGGTTGCAGCTCAGTTCCATCGGGAAGTACGACACGCGGAGTTTTAGAAGTTGCATCGGGGCTCTAGGTCACTATTGGAGTATGCCGTTACATTCAGTGAGTTGGCCAGCTATACACCTCACTTTATTGCTTCAGTTAGGAGGCGAGTCCGTAAATTCATTGTGGGACTCAGGCATGGTAGAGAATTTTGGGTCAACCAGTTTAGTAGCATTACCAGCTTCGCATGGGAGCTTTTCAGGTACTCATGTGTCTCGGAAAATTCGTATTGTATTTCTTCCATAGCCACGTCGGTAGAGAGATTATTTTTAGTGGGCAGATGTTAGCCATAGGGCGAGAGATTGTTCCAGGATTCAGGTAAGTGTGTTATACCAGGGAATTCAGGCGGGTAGAAGGCGCCCAAGAGGGGGAGTCCCGACCCGCTGATGTGTTGCATATAGTAGGCTAGAGGCTATCGTGTCAGATATCATCACCCAAGTATGGCTTGATGTGCTAAAGTGCGGTACCATAATATTTCACTATAGTCCTGTTGGTCAGGATGGATTTCCATTATTGTTGTTTCACTTATGAGTCATTTTCATATTTTGCACTCTATTTTTGTGCTTGCTCCTGTTGGGAGATTCTATGAGTAGTAGCCATGTAACGACCCGACCGGTCGTTCCATGAGATTTACCCCGTTTCCCCTATTTCTGCATTTGTTATATATCGCTATCCTGTTTTTGATGTGTTGGATCAGTTGGTTTGGGTCCGGAGTGGTTATGGTGAGAGTTTAGGCATTTAGCCTTTTAAAGTAGCCTAATATTTGATAAAGTCAACTGAGACTTGACTTATTGGTAAACGACCTCATAATGCATATTTTATGGCTCGGGTAGCTTCGTTAGGTGATTTGGGACTTAGGAGTGTGTTCAGAATATTTTTGTGATGTCCGGTGTAGAATTAGGCTTGAATAGGCGAAAGTTAGTTTTTGGCGATCTCCGGTCGGTAGTGGAAAATAAGCTATTGGGGTTAGAAGGGAATTTCGGAAGTTGAAGCAGGTTCGTAATGTCATTTTGGATAAGTCTGCAAAATTTCAGGTCAATTGGAGGTGTTTTGGTTGGTTTCGGCGTAGTTGGCGAAATTTAGAAGTTTCAAAGTTCTTAGGCTTGAATTTGATGTAAATTTGGTGTTTTCGTGTTGTTTTTGGTGTTTCGAAGGCTCGACTATGTTTGAATGGTGTTATGGGATATTTTGGTATGTTTGGTTGAGGTCCTGAGGGCCTCGGGTGTGTTTCAAATGGTTAACGGATCGATTTTGAGTTTTGGAACTTGGCAGATTTTTCTTGTTTTTGTTGCAGAGATTTTTGTTCATCGCGTTCGCGGGTGGGAGGCCGCGTTCACGAAGAGTTTTTAGGGGAGCTGAGATTTTGTTCATCACGTTCGCGAAGAGGAGGACGCGAACGCGGAGGTCTGAGTGAGGTAGTCAATGCGTTCGCATTCAAGGGCACGCGTTCGCGAAGAAGAATGGGGGGTTGGGGACCCCCAGGGGTTTTTGGCCTATGCATTCGCGTGTTAGGGGACGCGTTTGCGAAGGCCTGGGGAGGCAGTGCTTTGCGTTCGCGGGCTCGAGGTCGCGTCCGCATAATGTAAATTATAGGCCTGTTGAAAATTGTTCTATGTGAACGCGGTCCTAGTGACGCGTTCGCGAAGACGGAATTATTATAGCTAGGCAGAATGTTTAAAAAATGGCTGAGGTGCGAATTTGGCTTATTTTCCTCTATTGTTGCATGCGAGTTGAGAGCTATTTGAGAGGGATTTCAGGGGAAATCAAGGGGAATCATTTGGAGGTAAGAATTTAAACTTCATAACACGTTTTTATGTCAATTCCTAAGTGATTAAACCATAGAAATGTGAAAATTTTAATCAAGTTGGGTAAGAAGGGTGCATGAGAATTTTATTTTTCTTTTGAGGATTTGAGTGGGAAATTGTGGTCCGATTTTAGTGTTCTTGGTATGTATAGAATTGTGGGAGGACGAGGTTGATAATGATGTAAAAATTATCGAATTCCGAGATGTGGGCTTGGGGCTCGGGTTTGGCTGAATTTTGAGATTCTTGTTTAATTTTATAAATTTCGATTGGGTCGAGTTCCTTTGATATATATTTATAATGTTAACTGGTTTTGGCTAGATTCGGAGAAATCGGGAGCCAATTTGAGGGGCAAAAGCATAGCGGACTAGTGTTGTGAACCGGTAGAGGTAAGTAATGGTCATAAATCTTGTCCTGAGGGTATGGAACCCCGGACTGCATTATTTTCTCACTGAATTTGGAATGGTGCACATGTCGGATGACGAGTATGTGGCACGTACTAATTTTTGGATTGGACTAGGTCCTCTCCGCGGCGACTAATGAGTTATATAGTTACTCAAAACCTTATGTTAAATTATGTTCTAAAGATTTATTAAATATTTGGGCTATAAGCCGTGTTTGGGACCTCGTGCCGATCTGTTTAGACCCTTTGAGGGCTTTTCACTGCCGTTTTCCTCACTATTTGTTGATGATTTTACTCAGCATCATGGTGCATACTGTTTTATTGAAACTCAGCCTGATTTACACTAAATGAGCATTAAAAATGATGTTTTCGGGTCGAGTACCCTGTTTTACTTATTCGCCCGAGGGGCTTTTCGAGTGGTTCCACCGAGTATGGCCGAGGGCCAAGAGTGATGGTGAGGTGCTGAGTGATATTAGCACTTAGGCTGAAGGAGCCCCTTCGGAGTCTGTACACACTCCCAGTGAGCGCCCCGAGTGTGAGTGACGAGTGATCAGGTTCCCGCCGATGGTGTCCCAGCGGGACAGGCTCAGGCACCAACAGTGCCTATGGTTATTCCGGGTCTTCAGTAGGCCCTGTCTCATATATTGTCAGTATGCACCGGTTTGGCTCAGGTCGTTGCCATGTCTTCTTCGGCCACCACAACTTAGGCCGAGGGAGGCAATCAGACTCCAGCTACCCGGGCACCTGAGCAGGCTGCACAGGGTATTCAGGCACCGGGAGCAGCCCCAGCTCAGCCAGCTGCTCCGGTTCAGGATTATGTGGTCCTTGCTATGCTTGAGGACGAGCAGCGCAGGCTGGAGAGATTCAGCAGAACTTAGCCTCCGACTTTCAGCGGTACAGAGGGCGAGGATGCCCAGAGATTTCTAGATAGGTGCCAGAGGATACTACGCACCGCGGGTATTCTGGAGATCAGTGGGGCCTTGTTTGTTACATTTTAGTTTGCGGGTGCTGCCTTTACCTGGTGGGAGTCTTTTGAGAGGCGTAGACCGGTTGGTTCAGCATCTCTTACCTGGAAGAAGTTCTCCACGATCTTTTTGGAGAAGTATGTTCCTCAGTCCCACAGAGAGGAGCAGCGTAGGCAGTTTGAGCAGCTGCGCCATGGAGAGTTATCAGTCACTCAGTACGAGATGAGATTTTTCAAGTTGGCTAGGCATGCTTTAGAGATTATCCCTACTGATAAGGAGAGGGTGAGGATGTTTGTAGATGGTCTTTCTTATCAGCTTCAGTTGTTTATGACTCGGGAGAGAGTATCAGGTGCTTCATTCGATCAGGTTGTTGATATAGCTAGAGATATTAAGTTTGTTCACCGCCAGGAGCGGGAGGATAGGAAGGCCAAGAGGCCTCGTGGTTCGGGCAGTTCCAGTGGTGCTCCCTTTCAGGGGACAATTTCAGCAGGGTAGGGGTCGTTCATTCAGGCCTCCTCAGTCAGGCCGCCCAGCATATAGTGGTGCATCTTCGGGGCAGGGTCCCCGTGGTTCTCAATCAGGCCGTGCTTCAGTTGGTGCCCTCCCATATCAGAGTGCAGTTCGAGTACCTCCAGTTCAGGGTTCTTCTATGCAGGAGTCTCCCAGTGGTCGTACGGGTGCTATGGGTATCTATCAGTCCCCACCTCCAGCTCCGAGCAGTTGTTTTGAGTGTGGAGAGTTCGGGCACGGGTGGAGGCAGTGTCCCCACCATTCTGGTGGATCTTCTCAGCAGAGGGGCCAGCCCTCGACTTCAGGTCCAGTCATTTCACCACCCACCCAGGCAGCCAGGGGTGGTGGTCAGTCAGCTAGAGGCCGCCCTAGAGGGGGAGGTCAAGTAGGGGGAGGTCAGGCTCGCATGTATGCCTCAGATGCCATGATTGCAGGATTGTTTCAGTCTGTTGCTGTGATGCCTTGGATTTATTTGACCCTGGTTCCACATATTCCTATGTTTCTTCATATTTTGCCGGTTTTCTGGATGTGCCCCGTGAGTCTCTAGTCACCTATGTTCATGTGTCGACTCTGGTGGGTAATACTGTTGTTGTGGACCGTGTGTATCGGTCGTGTGTTATATTTATTGGGGTCTGGAGACCCGAGTGGACCTAGTGTTACTCAGCATGGTCGATTTTGACGTTATTTTGGGCATGGATTGGTTATCTCTGTGCCATGATATTCTTGATTGTCACGCTAAGAACATGATCTTAGCTATGCCGGGGTGTCCGAGGGTTGAGTGGAGAGGTTATTCCGAGTTTATGCCTAGCAGGGTGATTTCTTACCTGAAGGCTTAGCGCATGGTTGATAAAGGGTGTTTATCTTATTTGGCCTTCGTGACGGATGTCGGTGGTGAGACTCGATGTGTTTTCTGCAGACTTGCCAGGCATGCCACCTGACAAGGATATTGATTTTGGTATTGACCTGGTGCCAGGCACTCAGCCTATTTCTATTCCACCATATCGTATGGCACCAGCCGAGCTAAAGGAATTGAATGAGCAGCTTCAGGAGCTCCTGGATAAGGGGTTCATTCGGCCTAGTGTGTCACCTTGGGGTGTACCGGTGTTTTTCATAAAGAAGAAGGATGGGTCCATGCATATGTGTATTGACTATTGGCAGTTGAATAAGGTTACGGTGAAGAACCGGTATCCCTTTCCCCGCATTGATGATTTGTTTGACCAACATCAGGGAGCCAGAGTGTTTTCCAAGATTGATTTGAGATCTGGGTATCATCAGTTGAGGATTCGGGATTCCGATATTCCGAAGATTGCTTTCAGGACCAGATATGGTCATTATGAGTTCTTGGTTATGTCATTTGGGCTAACTAATGCCCCAATTGCGTTCATGCAATTGATGAACAGCGTGTTTCGGCCTTATCTTGATTCCTTCGTCATTGTTTTCATTGATGACATTCTGGTTTATTCTCGTAGCCAGGAAGAGCATGCTCAGCATTTGAGAGTTGTGTTACAGAGGTTGAGGGAGCAGAAGCTTTATGCGAAATTCTCCAAGTGCGAGTTTTGGCTGGGTTCGGCAGCTTTCTTGGGGCACGTGGTGTCCAGTGAGGGGATTCATGTTTATCCAAAGAAGATAGAGGTGGTGGAGAGTTGGCCCAGACCGTCCTCAGCGACGGAGATTAGGCATTTCCTTAGTTTGGCGGGATATTACCGTCGCTTTGTGGAGGGATTCTTTTCGATTGCTTCGCCTTTGAGCGGATTGACCCAGAAGGGTGCTCTATCCAAATGGTCTGATGAGTGTGAGGAGAGCTTTCAGAAGCGCAAGTCAGCATTGACTACAGCTCCAGTACTAGTTTTTCCTACGGTTTCGGGTTCGTACACAATTTATTATGATGCTTCTAGAGTTGGCTTGGGAGCGGTATTGATGCAGGACGGTAAAGTGATTGCCTACGCGTCTAGTGCATGATCTTGAGTTAGCTTTCATTGTCCATACCTTGAAGATTTTGTGGCATTATTTGTATGGAGTACAGTGTGAGATTTTCACTGATCATCGCAGTTTGCAGTATCTGCTAAGGCAGAAGGACTTGAATTTGCGTCAGAGGAGATGGTTAGAGCTCCTCAAGGATTATGACCTCACTATCTTATATCATCTGGGGAAGGCCAATGTAGTGGCCGATGCCTTGAGTCGCAGAGTAGAGAGTTTGGGGAGTTTAGCTTACCTTCCGGTAGCAGAGCGGCCATTAGCTCTTGATGTTTAGGCCTTAGCAGGTCATTTGGTGAGATTGGATCTATCAAAGCCCCTGTGGGTGTTGGCTTGTGTAACCTCCAGGTCTTCTCTTTACGATCAGATTAGAGCACGCCAGTATGATGATCCACATTTGCTTGTTCTTCAAGACAGGGTCCGTCGCGGTGATTCCAGGGATGTGGTTATTGGTGATGATGGGGTCATGAGGATGCAGGGCCAGATTTGCGTGCCCAATGTAGATGGGCTTCGAGATTTGATTCTAGTAGAGGCTCATAGTTCATGGTATTCCATCCATTCGGGTGTCGCGAAGATGTATCAGGATTTGCGGCAGCATTATTGGTGGAGGAGAATGAAGAAGGATGTTGTGGAGTTTGTGGCTCGGTGTCTTAATTGTCAGTAGGTCAAGTATGAGCACTAGAGACCTGGTGGATTGCTTCAGAGGTTTGATATTTCGGAGTGGAAGTGGGAGCGAATCACCATGGAATTTGTAGTTGGACTCCCACGGACTTCGAGGAGGTTTGATGCTATATGGGTTATTGTGGATCGGCTGACCAAATCCTCGCACTTCATTCCTGTTGGTACTACGTATTCATCGGAGAGGTTAGCTGAGAATTATATCACGGAGATTGTCCGATTGCATGGGGTTCCAGTTTGTATCATTTCTGACAGAGGCACACAGTTCACATCTCAATTTTGGAGAGTCGTGCAGAGAGAGTTGGGTACTCAGGTTGAGTTGAGCACATCGTTTCATCCTCAGACCGACGGGCAGTCGGAGCGCACCATTCAGATTTTTGAGGATATGTTGTGTGCTCGTGTGATTGACTTTGGTGGTTCATGGGATCAGTTTCTGCCACTAGCGGAGTTTGCATATAATAACAGCTATCAGTCGAGTATCCAGATGGCTACGTATGAGGCTTTATATGGTAGGAGGTGTAGGTCTCTGGTTGGTTGGTTTGAGTCGGGCGAGGCTAGGCTATTGGGCACAGACTTGGTTCAGGATGCTTTGAGTAAGGCAAAGTTGATTCAGGAGCGGCTTCGCATAGCGCAGTCTAGGAAGAAGAGTTATACGGACCGGAAGGTCTGAGATGTGTCTTTCATGGTTGAAGATAAGGTGTTGCTGAAGGTGTCACCCATGAAGGGTGTTATGAGATTCGGGAAGAGAGGGAAGCTGAGTTCCAGGTTCATTGGACCATTTAAGGTGCTTCAAAGGATTGGGGAGGTGGCTTATAGACTTGCTATGCCTCCCAGTTTATCGAGTATTCATCCAGTATTCCATGTTTCGATGCTTCGGAAGTATGTTCGTGACCCTTCCTATGTTTTGGACTTCAGCATGGTTCAGCTCGAGGGTGATATGTTATGAGGTAGAGCCAATAGCTATTTTGGGTCGACAGACCAGGAAGCTGAGGTCTAAGGATATAGTTTCAGTGAAGTTTCAGTGGAGAGGGCAGCCGGTGGAGGATGCCACGTAGGAGACCGAGCGGGAGATGCAGGAAAGATATCCTCACTTATTTGAGACTCCGGGTCTAGACCCATTCGAGGGAGAATGTTTGTATAAGAGGGAGAGGATGTAACGACCTGACCGGTCGTTTCGTGAGATTTACCCCATTTCCCCTATTTCTATATTTGTTATATATCGCTATCTGGTTTTTGATATGTTGGATCAGTTGATTTGGGTCCGGCGTGGTTATGGTTAGAGTTTAGGCATTTAGCCTATTAAAGTAGCCTAATAGTTGAGAAAGTCAACTGCGAGTTGACTTATTGGTAAACGACCTCGATGCGGATTTTAGGGCTCAGATAGCTTCGTTAGGTGATTTGGGACTTAGGAGTGTGTTCAGAATATTTTTGTGATGTCCGATGTAGAATTAGGCTTGAATTGGCGAAATTTAGTTTTTGGCGATTTCTGATCGGTAGTGGAATATAGGCTATCGGGGTCAGAATGGAATTCCAGAAATTGGAGCACGTTCGTAATGTCATTTTGGATATGTCTGCAAAATTTCAAGTCAATTAGAGGTGTTTTGGTTGGTTTCGGCGTAGTTGGAAAAATTTGGAAGTTTCAAAGTTCTTAGGCTTGAATTTGATGTAAATTTGGTGTTTTCGTGTTGTTTTTGGTGTTTCGAAGGCTCGGCTAAGTTTGAATGATGTTATGGGATATGTTGGTATGTTTGGTTGAGGTCCCGAGGGCCTCGGGTGTGTTTCAGATGGTTAACGGATCGATTTTGAGTTTTGGAACTTGGCAGATTTTTCTGGTTTTTGTTGCAGAGATTTTTGTTCAACGAGTTCGTAGGTGGGAGGCCGTGTTCGCGAAGAGTTGTTTGGGGGAGCTGAGATTTTGTTCGTCACGTTTGCAAAGAGGAGGACGCGAACGCAGAGGTCCGAGTGAGGTAGTCAATGCATTCGCTTTCAAGGGCACGCGTTCGCGAAGAAGAATGGGGGGTTGAGGACTCGCAGGGGTTTTTGGACTATGCGTTCGCGTGTCGGGGGACGCGTTCGCGAAGGCCTGCGGAGGCAGTGCTTCACGTTCGCGGGCTCGAGGTCGGGTTTGCATAGTGTAAATTATAGGCCTGTTGGAAATTGTTCTATGCGAACTCGGTCCTAGTGACGCGTTCGGGAAGAAGGAATTATTATAGCTGGGCAGAATGTTTAAAAAAGGGCTGAGGTGCGAATTTGGCTTATTTTCCTCCATTGTTGCATGCGAGTTGAGAGCTATTTGAGAGGGATTTGAAGGTAAATCAAGGGGAATCATTTGGAGTTAAGAATTTCAACTTCATAACACCTTTTTATGTCAATTCCTAAGTGATTAAACCATAGAAATTCTGGAAATTTGAACCAAGTTAGGGAAGAAGGGTGCATGAGAAATTTATTTTTCTTTTAAGGATTTGAGTGGGCAATTGTGGTCTGATTTTAGTGTTCTTCGTATGTATAGAATCGTGGGAGGACGAGGTTTACAATGATGTAAAAATTATTGAATTCTGAGATGTGGGCTCAGGGCTCGTATTTGGCCGAATTTCGAGATTCTTGTTTAATGTTATAAATTTCGATTGGGTTGAGTTCCTTTGATATATATTGATAATCTTAACTTCTTTTAGCTAGATTCGGAGCAATCAGGAGCCAATTTGAGGGGGAAAAGCATAGCAGACTAGTGTTGTGGCCCGGTGGAGGTAAGTAATGGTCATAAATCATGTCCTGAGGGTATGGAACCCCGGACTGCATTATTTTCTCACTGAATTTGGAATGGCGCACATGTCGGATGACGAGTATGTGGCGCGTACTGATTTTTGGATTGGAATAGGTCCTATCGGCGGCGACTAATGAGTTACATATTTACTCAAAACCTTATCTTAAATTATGTTCTAAAGATTTGTGAAATATTTGGGCTATAAGCCGTGTTCGTGGCCTCGTGCCGATCTGTTTAGATCCTTTGAGGGCTTTTCACTACCGTTTTCCTCACTATTGGTTGATGAGTTTACTCAGCATCATGGTGCATACTGTTTTATTTGAAACTCAGCCTGATTTACACTACATGAGCATTAAAAATGATGTTTTCGGGTTGAGTACCCTATTTTACTAATTCGCCCGAGGGGCTTTTCGAGTGGTTCCACCGAGTGTGGCCGAGGGCCAAGAGTGATGGTGAGGTGCTAAGTGATATTAGCGCTTGGGCTGAAGGAGCCCCTTCGGAGTCTGTACACACCCCCAGTGAGCGCACCGAGTGCGAGTGATTGGGAGGCATGAGTGACTGTGAGGTGCTGAGTGATTGTGAGGTGCTGAGGGATTGTGAGGCATGCCCGAGGGGCTGATTATGAAACATGTTTTTGCCCGAGGGGCTACT
>ML427591.1:20344-50317 GCA_005239525.1 Nicotiana knightiana
TTTTACTAATTCGCCCGAGGGGCTTTTCGAGTGGTTCCACCGAGTGTGGCCGAGGGCCAAGAGTGATGGTGAGGTGCTAAGTGATATTAGCGCTTGGGCTGAAGGAGCCCCTTCGGAGTCTGTACACACCCCCAGTGAGCGCACCGAGTGCGAGTGATTGGGAGGCATGAGTGACTGTGAGGTGCTGAGTGATTGTGAGGTGCTGAGGGATTGTGAGGCATGCCTGAGGGACTGATTATGAAACATGTTTTTCCCCGAGGGGCTTCTATGATTTTACTACATTCATTTGCATACCAAATCCTTTGTTTTAAAATTGTTTAAAATGTGCATTCTTTAAAGGACTTTTTATGAAATTGATCTTTAAGGCATGATGATTTCGTATATCTATCTTATACTATTGGAAATTAAGGTTATGTATATTGTGACTTGATGGAATCGATTTTTATGTGTTTCCTTGCTACTTAGACTTGATTTATTTTCATTACTACTGAGTTGGCGTACTCACATTTCTCCCTGCACCTCTGTGTGCAGATTCAGGAGCAGATATTGAGCATTAGCCTTTATTTCGCAGCGGAGCCGGATCGTGGGATATAGACGTAGCTGTTTAGCATTCGCAGTATCTCTGTTTTCCCTTCCTGTTGTATTTAGCTTTGATTCGGAGTTTTGTATTATAATAGTTTATTTTGGATTATTTCACTAGATGCTCATGACATGTTGGCTCCGGGTTTTGGGGATGGCAGTACTGTATAAATTGGCCTATTATATTAAGTAATTTTCTGTATATTTTTATGAAATTATTGAAACTTAAATGGGATTTTCAAAAGAAACTGCGAACATGGGGTAGTCGGCTAGCCTAGTTCCACGATAGGTGCCATCACGGCCGGTTAGGATTTGGGGTCGTGACAAGCCCGTGTCTATCATTGTTTTATTCATCCTTTCTAGTGGTGAAACTGGAAGTGAGTCCATGTCGTCCTCCATGGTAAGCTTTATGTGATTCTCGTAAGTATTTTGTTTACGAGCTGTGATTTGATACTCCATTGATATGTGACTTAAGTGAGCACTATGATTTTGTTAGCCGAGATGAATTAGCGGGAGATCTCTATTGCTACGATATATATTCGACATGTTACATAGAGTTTAGGGAGAGACCCTCGTGATTCTTTGTGATTTGATATGTTTGGACCGGGCTGAGTACCACGGTGGGATTTTATCAGGATGGAATCCTTGTGATTTGTTCATATGTCTTGCTTCTTTCTTGTTATATTGCTTTTGGTAAGTCAGTATTGATATTGAGTTATTCATATAGGCTTGTTTGATAGTTCCTTTATATGTTTTTATATTCATATTCAGTCATTCTCGTTATGTGCTTCATTAGTTTTAGCTTGCGGGATGTGTGCCTGGTGGTGTTAGTTGTGGCTCAGTCATTCGAGTGTATAATGATGAGGTCTTCGTGTTTATTGCATCATTATCAGTATTATGGGATTTGGAAACAGAGTTCTTCCATATGTGGGACTAACTGCCAATGTTGAGTTGATTTCGGGGAGTTATTGTGATCAAAAGTGCTATTAAGCCTATGTGTGATGTGCTATGTTGTATGGCCGTGCCTTATGGGCGTCGACCTGAGTTGATGCAGCTAGTTGAGGCTAATGTCGGATATGGATTTAGATTCGGGTCTTTTGGAAATGAGTAGAAGGTGAGGAATTGAGGTATGAGACTTATCAATGGTGATGAGAAGGCTATATTGTAGTTACGATGGTGTCATCAGGCTTATATAGGTTGGGGTGATAGGAGATCACCCGCGAGTGTGTATTGGAAGTGCGCAATCAGTGATTGGATGAGTTCAAAGTGAATGTTGGTACGTTCGAGGATGAACGTTTGTTTAAGAGAGGAAGGATGTGATGACCCAAAAGGTTATCCCGTATTTTTCTAGCTAATTCTATGTTTCGAGGTCATGAAACCTCCATCTATCTCACCTCGATTTACGTGCATAGCCCGGGCGTGTAACCGAGAAGCCTTTATGTGAAAAAACTGATAAAATAATAATTTTGTGTTAGAAATTTGAATAAAGTTAACTTCGGTCATCATTTTTGGTAAACGGACCCGGACCCATGATTTAACGGTCCCAGAAGGTTCGTAGGAAAAAATGGGACTTGGGCGTATGCTCGGAATCGAATTCCGAGGTCCCAAGTCCGAGAAATGAATTTTTAAATAAAATTGTTTTTTAAAAAATATAAAGGTTTTGGAGATTGGAATGTTATGTGAAAACTGTGATATCGGGCCCGTATCTTGGTTACGGAGCCCATAACAGGTTCAATATGTTTTATATGTATTATTTGTGAAATTTTGAAATAAACGGACTTCGTTTGATGTTATTCGGATCATAAATGAAAAATTTAGAAGTTTTAGAAGTTTAAAGGAATTTAATTGATGATGAGGTTTAATTCGATGGTTATGATGTTATTTTGGTGTTTTGATTACTTGAATAAGTCCGTAGGATGTGCTTGCGGTTGTGTGTATATTTGGTTTTGAGCCCCGAGGGCTCGGGTGAGTTTCAGGTAGGCGTCGGAGTGAAAATGCCTTAGAATATCTAGTGTGGGTACTGTTTTCGGGTCTTTAGGTAAATGCCCTATGCGAACACACTCAAGGGAGTGCGAACGCACAGGGTAAAGTGGGGTCTGGGGGTCTGGGTCAATTTGTTCAGTGCGAATGCACCAAGAAGGATGCGATCGCGGAGGGTCCTTGGGGGGAGGGGGTACTATGCGAACGCGGGTGGTAGGGTGCGAACACACAGTGTTAGCGACCCTGTGCGAATGCGGAGCTTTGACCGTGAACGCACTGCCTTATTTCGCCCAGTCATTTTTTTCATACCCAAAAACAGAACCATTATGGGATTTACCCCATTTTTCTCAAACTTCATCTTCCCCAACCCTATTAGGCAATTTTGGAGTATCTCTTCCACCATAGCTTCATAGGTAAGCAATTCTAACTTCGTTTTCTTCCATTTTCATCAACAATTATTAGATTCTAGGCCTAAAATCATGAAATAAAAGGTAGAAATTGGGGCTTGGGGTATAGTTAGGGCCTTTTGATTATTTGGTAATTTGACCTCGTTTTGGGGTCGAATTTCAAGATAAAATATATATTCGGCCTCGTGGGGGAATGGGTAATCGGAATTTGTAAAATTTGTCGGGTTTTGAGGTGCGGCTTTTGGGTCGATTTTTATAAATTTGTAAAGATTGAAACTTTATTATTCGAAATCGTTCCTTATACGTTTTATATGTATTTTGAAGTTGCTTAGTTGATTTTGAGCTGTCCGGAGGCCTTCCCGCCCGAGAAGTCTATTTTTGAGTACCGGGTTGTCGTCTTTGAAGTATGTATCTTGCCTAAACTTGTGTGGGGGAACTAGACCTTAGGATTGAGTCTTCTATGTTGATTTTAGTCAGCGTACGCGAGGTGATGAGTGTGTAATCTTACTTATTTGCAAATAGATTGCCCTTTAGGGATTTTTGGGTCCTTATGTTCCCCGTATATGAATTGAACTTGTTATATCTGAATTCCAGATTTCTAGTCTCATCTCCTCTTGTTCGAGTTAAAAGTACTTGCCTAGCATTCCTTGTTTCTTATATGATCTTAATTGACTTAAATGAAGACTTTGTTTTCCTACCGTTATACTATATATTTCTTCATACGCTGCCTATGTGACTAAAACTAGTATAATCTCGCCCTATAAATGTCTAACAAGTAATTGGAATATCTATACGTTGGTCAAGCATGCATGTGAGTCGTACATTGTGATTTAAATGATTTTCCTCTTAAGTACTACTTAGGTTTAATTGATTATCGCCATGTTGATGGTATTCTTTGAAGCTGCCTATTTACTGAGCATTTGTTCAAACTGAGTTTATTTGGTGATGCTAATTGTCTGAGTGAGATTGGTTATAGCTGATTCCCTTGCAGGGATGATTTGGTTTCTTGGTTGCAAACTTGAATATATAGAATCGTTACTATATTTTTCTTGTTTTTCCCCTCGTTATGTCGTTTTCTCTTTGTGCTTGGGACTCCTTTCAGTGGCTACTTCTTATGAATGAGTTATTACCATTTTTGTGATTAAGTCCTTGTATTGATTTGCTCATCACACTTTGCTTTCGGTCTTGTTTGTTTTTGTATAGATTTTGGAAATATATGTTGTTTTTGTCGCATTCTGGTTGGTTTCCTCAGTGCCTGCATTGCATATTTAAATTGGGACTACTGACAAAGATCCGGGAGCTTTCCCTCTGTACTGCATCGCATATTTAAATTGGTACTAAGGACAGAGATCCAGGAGCTTTCCCCCTACACTGCATCGCATATTTAAATTGGGACTACTGACAAGATTCCAGGAGCTTTCTCCCTATACTGCATTGCATGATAAATTCTGAGTTGTGGATTGAGTTTCGGTGGTTTTATCATTGAAGAGATTTGGATCGAAAGATATATATATATATATATATATATATAGAAAATTGTAGCTGAAAAGAAATTATCTCCAGGAAAAATTATGTCTGAAAGACTTCTATTTCGAAAGTATATCTGAAAAGTATTTGTCTTGCAGAAAAAATGATATTCGAAAGAGCAGTATTTCGGAAAGTATATTTTGAACATCACATATTTTGATGATATTTGAAAGAGCAGTATTTGGGAAAGTATACTTTGAACATCACGTATTGATGATATTTGAAAGAGCAGTATTTCGGAAAGTATATTTTGAACATCACATATTTTGATGATATTTGAAAGAGCAGTATTTGGGAAAGTATACTTTGAACATCACGTATTGATGATATTTGAAAGAGCAGTATTTGGGAAAGTATATTTTGAACCTCACGTATTTTGATGATATTTGAACGAGCAGTATTTGGGAAAGTACATTTGAGCACCACGTATTTTGAAGAGAATATGTTTTAAAGATTTCTCTTTATAAAAATATATAAATATACATTCAGAGAAAGTATGTTTCAAATAAGAAATTTCTCTTTTCCGAAATGATTATATATTTAAAGCTTTCAAAATAAACTCACGATTTAAAGGTTTTCACTCGAAGGTTTGACCAATTTTATTGACTTTATTCGCTTAGGCCCGACGTGAATAAATTGATGCAGTGTTGAGTTGCTAGTGCTTTTATTAGGTTGTGATTCCCGCCATTTGTATTTAGATTTGATAGAAAGTTGTATTTAGATTTGATAGAAATATTTCGTAGAGCTTATGCCTTGTATTTACCGGGTTTTGGGAAATTATAAACTCTGTCAAGATGTCTGGAATCGAGACTGCTATGATTCTTTATTATTGTTGTCGTTCATTGGAAATATTAGGCTTACCTAGTCCCTAAGACTAGGTGCCATCATGATACCCAACGGAGGGAAATTTGGGTCGTGAAAAGATAAAATGAGAAGTTCTTGGCTAACTAAGTGAGTAGTTGCTTCTAACTCGGATCGGATTTGGATGTTCTCGCATTTTTCATATGATGGCACGGTGTATGTGTGATGACCCAAAAGGTTCATCCCGTATATTCTATCTAATTCTGTGTTCTGAGGTCGTGAAAACCTCCTTCTATCGCACCTCAATTTGCGTGCACAGTTCGGGCGTGTAGCCGGGAAACCTTTATGTGTAAAACTGATAAAAATGATAATTTTGTATTAGATATTTGAATAAATTTGACTTCAGTCAATATTTTTGGTAAACGGACTCGGACCCATGATTTGACGGTCCCGAAGGGTCCGTAGGAAAATATGGGACTTGGGCATATGCCCGGAATCGAATTTCGAGGTCCGAAGTTCGAGAAATGAATTTTTAAAGATAATTTGTTTTCTGAAAAATACAAAGGTTTTCGAAATGAAATTTGAGGTGAAACTTGTGATATCGGACCCGTATTATGGTTCCGAAGCCCGATATAGGTTCGATATGATTTATATGTATTATCTGTGAAATTTGGTAAGCAACGGACTTAGTTTGACGTGATTCAGACCTTAAATGCAAAACTTAATGTTTAAAGAAGTTTGAAGAATTTTCATGGACTTTTAGTTTAATTCATCGTGTTAGTATTTTTTTTGTGGTTTGAAACCTCGAGCAAGTTCGTGTTAGGTTATATGACTTGTGTGTGTGGTTGTACGGGGTCCCGGGGGCCTCGGGTACGTTTAGGATGCTCATCGGGTGTTAATAGCACTTGGGAGACAGCTGAACCATTGTTGGTTCTAGTGTCTCGCACCTGCGATGGACCTTCCGCAGGTGCGGACACGCAGGTGCGTCAAGGAGCTCGCAGGTGTGGACTTAGCCCAATCCTCGCTGGTGCGGTGTGTTTTCCGCTGATGCGGAGCCGCGGGTGCGGCCATTTGACCGCAGGTGCGACCCCAGGTTTTTTAGTGTTTTCACACCTGCGATGGTATTTCCGCAGGTGTGAGACCGCAGGTGCGGTCCCAGGGGCGCAGGTGCGGAATTGCTGGGCAATTATATCAGATCCGAGGCTTTATGTTATTTTCACCATTTTCGAATTGGAGAGCTCGGGAGAGGCGATATTTGGAGACTTTTGCACCTAGGTAACTTGGGTAAGTGATTTCTTTCCATTATAGACCACTTTCCATGATTCCAATATTAAATCGAATCTTTAATTTCAAAAATTTTGGGTAGAAAATGGGATAAACTTCATAGACCAAATTATTGAGTTTTGATTGGGTTTTTGACCTCCGATTTGAAAGATTTTCATATGTTTAGACTCGTGAGTGAATGGGCCTTGTTTGCTTTCGCGCCGGTTGTGGGAATATATATTGGTTTTGTCGCATTCTGGTTGTTTTTCTCAGTGGGTGCATTGCATATTTAAATTGGGACAACGGACAGAGATCCGGGAGCTTTCCCCCTGTACTGCATCACATATCTAAATTGGGACTACGGACAGAGATCAGGGAGCTTTTCCCCTGTACTGTATCATATATGTAAATTGGGACAACGGACAGAGATCCGGGAGCTTTCCCCCTGTACTGCATCACAGGTTTAAATTGGGACTTCGGACAGAGATCCGGGAGCTTTCCCCCTGTACTGCATCATATATTTAAATTGGGACTATAGACAGAGATCCGAGAGCTTTCCCCCTGTACTACATGGCATATTTAAATTGGGACTACGGACAGAGATCCGGGAGCTTTCCCCTGTACTGCATTGCATGACAAATTCTGAGTGGCAGACTGAGTTCCGGTAGTTTTATTATTGAGGAGATTTGAATCGAAAGACATACATATAGATATTGAAAAGTATAGTTTTATTATTGAGGAGATTATGTCTAAAGGACTTCTATTCGAAAGTATATTTGAAAAAACATATGTTTTGCAGAATGATGGTATTTGAAGAGTAGTACTTGGGAAAATATATTTTGAACATCACGTGTTTTGATGATATTTGAAAGAGCAGTACTTGGGAAAATATATTTTGAACATCACGTATGTTTATGATATTTGAAAGAGCAGTAGTTGGGAAAATATATTTTCAACATCATGTATTTTGATGATACTTGAAAGAGTAGTAGTTGGAAAAGTGTATTTGAACACCACGTATATGAAGAGACTATGTTATAAAGATTTCTCTTTATAAAAATATATAAATATACATTTTGAGAAAGTAAGTTTCAAAGAAGAAATTTCCCTGTTCCGAAATGATTATATCATTAAAGTTTTCAAAATGAACTCACGATTTAAAGGTTTTCACTCGAAGGTTTGACCAGTTTTATTGAGTCATTGGCTAAAGCCTGGCGTGAATAAGTTGATGTAGTGCTGAGTTTCTTGTGTTTTTGTTGGGTTGTAGTTTCCGCCATTTGGATTACATCCTTTCCATTCTCTTTGCGCATTTCTATTAGGTTGTCCGTTGATCGTGATTATTGGATTTTCTTTCGTATTGTTCGATCGCATCGTTAATTACATTGAGAAATCTTTAGATAGATATTTTGGTTCAGTCATTTATACATCTATGCCTTTTTACTTATTAGATCGGTGGTGTCTTGACTAGTCCTCTTCACTACTTCACCGAGGTGAATCTTGATACTTACTGGGCACCACTGTGGTGTGCTCATACTACACTTCTGCACATTTTTGTGTGCAGCTCAGGTTATTGTTGTTGATAGCTGCGCAGATTATTGTTGAGGAGACTCAAGGTAACCTGTTGTTGCGTTCGTAGGCTTCGGAGTCACTTTCCTGTTTTATTTCTATTAAGTTGTACTTACTTATTCCTAGGAAGTTGTACTTAGATTTGATAGCATGATTTCGTAGAGCTTATGACTTATATTTACCGGGTTTTGGGAAATTGTAAACTCTGTCAAGAATTCTATTTCGAAATTTTTTAAAATTCCTTTATTATTGTTGATGTCCAGTGTAAATGTTACGCTTACCTAGTCCCTAAGACTAGGTGTCATCACGATACCCAACGGAGGGAAATTTGGGTCGTGACAAGTTGGTATCATAGCTCTAGGTTCATAGGTGCTACGGGTCATAAGCGAGTTTGGTAGAGTCTTGAAGATCAATACGGAGATGTCTGTACTTATCTTCGAGAGGCTACGGGACTATAAGGACAATTCACTTCCTTCATTCCTATCGTGCGAGTTCATTGATCTTGAAGTTTGAAATAAGCGTCCTATTCTCTCACCAACGGTAAGGACACGGGCGGCAGTTCCGAATGATGTTACCCCAAAGCAAATGTTGCAAGGTTCAGAGGCAGAGGCCAATGAGGAGCACGTGCCGCAGTTAAGATGCCTGCTAGAGAATCCGTTGAAAAGTCGCCTGTAGTCTTAGTTAGGGATAGTTACTGGGGGTGCCTGTTGCCACCCCGGACTTCAGAAGACCGGAGTGCAGTTTTGAGTACAATTGGTACATCGGCTCAGGAAGGGTTGATTCTAGTGCACTAGTTGCTTCATAGATCAGGGAAGCAGTTCAGACTCCACCGTCTACACTCCAGAGCAACGAGATCATATTGGTCAAGTTCCAGTTGTCATGCCAGCACGGCATGTGGTTTCAATTCAGCCCGTGGTTAGGGCAGAAACATCAAAGGTAGAGCACCTTGGGATTTAGAGGTATTGGAAGTATCACCCTTCTATCTTTCAGTTGATTTGTGGTGGGAAATGTACAGGGTTTTCTGGAGAGTGTCATCATACTCTTCATACTTCAGGTATTGTGGAGACGAGCGGGATTGCTTTTGTCATATCTCAGGTCCAGAGTAGTGGACTGAACAGTGGTGGCGGCAGATGAGTTGGGGTAGCCTGGCCGAGTTAGCTTTACAAGCTTGGATTTAGTTTTCGGAGATGTTTTGAGGGAGGTTGCACCTCAGTTCCATTGGGATGTATAGCGCATAGAGTTTGAGCAGTTGCGTCAGGGCGCTATGTCACCATTGGAGTACGCCGTCAGATTTAGTGAGTTGGCCAGATATACATCTCACTTGGTTGCTTCAGTTAGGATGCGAGTCCGTAGATTCATTGAGGGACTCAGGCATGGTAGAGAATCTTGGGTCAACCAGTTCAATTGCATTACCAGGTCCGCATGGGAGCGTTTCAGATACTCACGAGTCTCAGAGGATCTGTATCGTATGTCTTCCATAGCCACATCGGCAAAGAGATTGTTTTCAGTGTAGAGATGTTAGCCATAGGGTGAGAGATTGTTCCATGATTCAGGTAGGAGAGTTATACAAGGGTGTTCAGGTGGATAGAATGCGCCTAAGAAGGGGAGGCCCGACCCGTTGATGTGTTACATATAGTAGGCTAGAGGCCGTCGTATCAGATATCATCACCCAGGCATGGCTTGATATGCTAAAGTGGGGTACTATTGTATTTCACTATAGTCATGTTGGTCAGGATGAGTTCCCATTATTTGTTGTCTCATTTATGAGTGAGTTTCATGTATTGCACTCTACTTTTGTGCTTGCTCCGGTTGGGAGATTCTATGAGTAGTAGCAGCATCTATCATTGTTTTATTCATCCTTGCTAGTGGTGAAACTGGAAGTGAGTCCATGTCACCCTTCGTGGTAAGCTTTATGTGATTCTCCTAAGTATTTTATTTTCGATATGTGATTTGATACTCCATTGAGATGTGAGTAAGTGAGAGTTATGATTTTGTTAGCCGAGACGAATTAGCGGGAGATCTCTATTGGTATGATATATATTCGACATGTGTCGTAGAGTTGAGGGCGAGACCCTCGTGATTCCTTGTGATTTGATATGTTTGGACCGGGCTGAGTACTACGGTGGAATTTTTATCAGGGTGGTATCCTTGTGAATTGTTCATATGCTTTGCTTTTCTCTTTTTATATTGCTTTTGGTAAGTCAGTATCGATAGATAGTTACGCCTATGGGCTGGTTTGATAGTACCTTTATATATGCTTCTATTTTTCCTACTCAGTCATTTCGTTATGTGCTTGTTTAGTTCAGTTTGCGGGATGTGTGCCCGGTGGTGTTAGCTGTGACTCGGTGATTCAGGTGTCTACTGATGAGTTATTTGTGTTTATTGCATCATTATTGGTATTATGGGATTTGGAAACAGAGAGTTCTTCCATATGTGGGACTAACTGCCAATATTGAGTTGATTTCGGGCAGTTATGGTGATCAAAAGTGCTATTGAGCCTATGTGTGATGTGCTATGTTGTGTGGTCATTCCTTATGAGCGTAGACCTGAGTTGATGCAGCTGGTTAAGGCTAATGCCGGGCATGGATTTATAATCGGGTCTTATGGAAATGAGTAGAAGGTGAAGAATTGAGGTATGAGGCTTATTGATGATAATGAGAAGGCTATATGTCAGTTATGATGGTTTCATTAGGCTTATGTAGGTTGGGGTGACGTGGGATCACCCGCGGGTGTGTGTTGGAAATGCGCAATCAGTGATTGGATGAGTTCAAAGTGAATCTTAGCACATTCGTGGACGAACGTTTGTTTAAGAGGGGGAGATTGTGATGACCCAAAAGGGTCATTCCGTCTATTTTATCTAATTATGTGTTTCGAGGTTGTGTAAACCTCTTTCTATCTCACTTGGATTTGCGTGCGCAGCCCGGGCGTGTAGCCGGGAATCCTTTATGTGAAAAACTGATAAAAAATGATAATTTTGTATTAGAAATTTGATTAAAGTTGACTTCAGTCAACGTTTTTGGTAAATGGAACTGGACCCGTGATTTTACGGTCTTGGAGGGTCCGTAGAAAAATATGGGACTTGGCATATGCCCGGAATCAAATTTCGAGTTCCCAAGTCCGAGAAATGAATTTTTAAAGAAAATTATTTTCTGAAAAATATAAAGGCTTTTGAAAATGAAATTTGAGGTGAAACATGTGATATCGGGCACGTATTATGGTTCCGAAGACTGGTATATGTTCGATATGATTTATATGTGTTATCTATGAAATTTGGTAAGAAACGAACTTAGTTTGACGTGATTCGGACCTTAAATGCAAAACCTAATGTTTATAAAAGTTTGAAGAATTTTCATGGACTTTTATTTCAATTCATCATGTTAGGGTTGTTTTATGTGGTTTGAAACCTCGAGGGAGTCCGTGTTAGGTTATATGACTTGTGTGTGTGGTTGGACGGGGTCCCGGGGGCCTCGGGTACGTTTAGGATGCTCATCGGGTGTTAATAGCACTTGGGAGACAGATGAACCATTGCTAGTTCTGGTGTCTCGCACATGTGATGGACCTTCTACAGGTGCGTCGAGGAGCTCGCAGGTGCGGACTTATCCCAATCCCCCAATCCTCAAATGTGCGGTGTGTTTTCCGCAGATGCGGAGTCGCGGGTGCGGCCATTTGACCGCAGGTGCGACCCCATGCTTTTTAGTGGGTTTTCGCACCTGCGAGTGTATTTCCGCAGGTGTGGGACCGCAGGTGCAGTACTAGGGGCGCAGGTGCGGAATTTCTTGGCAGTTATATCAGATCCCAGGGTTTATGTTATTTTCACCATTTTCGAATTGGAGAGCTCGGGAGAGGCAATTTTTGGAGACTTTGGCACCTAGGTAACTTGGTTAAGTGATTTTTATCCATTATAGACCAATTTCCATGATTCCAATCTTAAATCCAACCTTTAATTTTGAAAATTTTGGGTAGAAAATGGGATAAATTTCATAGACCAAATTATTGAGTTTTGATTGGGTTTTTGACCTCTGATTTGATAGGTTTTCATATGTTTAGACTCGTGAGTTAATGGGTGTCCAGAAAATATAATTCTTACCCGATTCCGAGAGGTGGGCCTGGGGAACTTTTTGGGAGAATTTCCTAATTTCGTATTAGTTTCGGACTTATTAATTATTTTGTTTCATTGTGATGATATTTAGTCTATGCAATCGAATTGTCTAGATTTGGGCCACCCGGAGTTGGGTACTCGTGGAAAGAGCATGGTATTGAGTTGATTAGCGCAGTCAAGGTAAGTATCTTGCCTAACCTTGTGTGGAGGAACTACCCCTTAGGATTGAGTCTTCTATGTTAATTGTAGTCCGCATACACGAGGTGACGCGTGTGTACTCTTACTTATTTGCAAATAGATTTCCCTATAGAGATTTTTCGGTCCTTATATTCCCTGTGTATGAACTGAACTTGTTATATCTGAATTCCTGATTTCTAATCTCATCTCCTCTTGTTCAAGTTAAAAGTACTTTCCTAGCATTCCTTATTTCTTATATGATCGTAATTGACTTAAATGAAGACTTTGTTTTTGCTACTGTTATGCTATGTCTTCCTTCATATGCTGCCTATTTACTGAGCATTGTTCAAACTGAGTTTATTCAGTGAAGCTAATTGTCTAAGTGAGATTGGTTATAGCTGATTCCCTTGCCGGGATGATATGGTTTCTTGGTTGCGAACTTGAATGAATAAAATAGTTGCTATTTTTTTGTCTTGTCTTCCCCTCGTTATGTTGTTCTCTCTTTTTGCTTGGCATTCCTCTCAGTGGCTACTTCTTATGAGCAAGTTTTTACCACATTTGTGATTTAAGTCTCTGTATTGATTTTCTCATCGCACTTTGTATTCGGTATTGTTTGCTTTCGCGCCGGTTGTGGCAATATATATTGGTTCTGTCGCATTCTGGTTGTTTTTCTCAGTAGATGCATTGCATATTTAAATTGGGACTACGGATAGAGATCCGGGAGCTTTCCCCCATACTGCATCACATATCTAAATTGGGACTACGGATAGAGATCCGGGAGCTTTCCCTCTGTACTGCATCACATATCTAAATTGGGACTACGGACAGAGATCCGGGAGCTTTCCCCCTGTACTGTGTCACATGTTTAAATTGGGACTACGGACAGAGATCCGGGAGCTTTGCCCCTGTACTGCATCGCATATTTAAATTGGGACTACAGACAGAGATCCGAAAGATTTCCCCCTTGTACTGCATTGCATGACAAATTCTGAGTGGCGGACTGAGTTCCGATAGATTTTTGATTGAGGAGATTTGAATCGAAAGATATAAATATATATTTTGAAAAGTATAGCTGAAAAGCAATTATCTCCAGGAAAATTTATATCTAAAAGACTTCTTTTCGAAAGTATATTTGGAAAAAAAACATTTGTCTTGCAGAATGATGGTATTTGAAAGAGCAGTATTTGGGAAAATATATTTTGAACATCACGTGTTTTGATGATATTTGAAAGAGCAGTGTTGGGAAAATATATTTTGAACATCACGTATTTTAATGATATTTGAAAGAGCAGTACATGGGAAAATATATTTTGAACATCACGTATATTGATGATATATGAAAGAGCAGTACTTGGGAAAATATATTTTGAACATCACGTATTTTGATAATACTTGAAAGAGCAGTATTTGGGAAAGTGTATTTGAACACCCCGTATATGAAGAGACTATGTTTTAAAGATTTCTCTTTATAAAAATATATAAATATACATTCAGAGAAAGTATGTTTCAAAGAAGAAATTTCTCTATTCCGAAATGATTATATCTTTAAAGCTTTCAAAATGAACTCATGATTTAAAGGTTTTCACTCGAAGGTTTGACCAGTTTTATTGAGTCATTTGCTAAGGCCGACGTGAATAAATTGATGTAGTGATAAGTTGCTTGTGTTTTTTTTGGGTTGTAGTTTCCGCCATTTTGATTGCATCCCCTCCATTCTCTTTGCGCATTTCTATTATATTGTCTGTTGATCGTGATTATTGAATTTTCTTTCGTATTGTTCGATCGTATCGTTAATTACATTGAGAAATCTTTAGATAGATATTTTGGTTTGGTCATTTATACATCTATGCCTTTTTACTTATTAGATCGGTGGTGTTTTGAATAGTCCTCGGCACTACTTCACCGATGTTAGTCTTGATACTTACTGAGCATCGTTGTGGTGTGCTCATACTACATTTCTGTATATTATTGTGTGCAGCTTCAGGTTATTGTTATTGGTAGCTGCACAGATCGTTGCTGAGGAGACTCAAGGTAACCTGTTGCTGTGTTCGTAGGCTTCGGAGTCACCTTCCTGTTTTATTTCTATTCAACTCTACTTACTTATTCCTATACAGTTGTACTTAGATTTGATAGAAAGACTTCGTAGAGCTTATGGCTTGTATTTACCGAGTTTTGGGAAATTGTAAACTCTATCTAGAATTCTATTTCGAAATTTTTAAAAATTCCTTTATTATTGTTGATGTCCAGTGTAAATGTTAGGCTTACCTAGTCCCTAAGACTAGGTGCCATCAGGATACCCAACGGAGGGGAATTTGGATCGTGACAATATGTGGTATGAAGAGTGGGATGGAGATTTGCATGGGCAAGGTCACAGTTCAGTTATGAAGGAGACTGGGTAAATGATATTACTACTTGGTATGTTTGGATGACAGTGTACATTTCAGAAGGGGCGATGTGTTTCAATTATGGATACTTCATTGGTATTGTGATGCTCTTCTAGTTGATCAACTGCTGATGTTCAGATTTTCTTTGTGGTGCAGAAGAATTATAGAAGTATTCCTGGCGGGATGATCGTGTAAGTGGAGAAGTGTTAGATCTTCAAACAGTGGAGTTGATGTCAGATATGGTTATTCCTGTGCTATATGGATTTTGATACTGGAGATCTCATGAGTAGATTGTTTTGTGGTTGTCGATCGTGGAAATGTATCGAAGGTTAGTTAGAGGCTAGTATGTGTTATGATTCGGTCATTGTGGACTTTCGAAGGGATTAATTATCTTCTGTGGGGGGAACATGGATGATTTGGGATTCATTGGTGGGCCCATTATGGATGTGTCAGTCAGTTGTTGTTGAGCCTACTCGTGTTCTGAAAGGATTTATGAGTTACCCCTCCATGCTGCAAGGAGTTGTGATTCGTTGGTTTTGGGCACGCATGGTGCGGTTCTATTGTGGTGTTATAGCGGAAATTCGAGTGAGACGAATAATTGGGTATTGTGTGATTGATGGCATATCAGTTATGTGCTTTCGTGTGTCATGTGGCGTAGTATCGTCTGATTCTCCGTGGTTGTGGTAATGCACTTTGAGTACTGGACGACGAATTTCGAGTGATTATTGATTTTGAGCAAGGCGGAGCAAGGTATATAATATGGACCAGCGTTCGGATAGGGTCACGCATTATAGCAAAGTTATGCTGGGAGATGATCCCTTATGTTAGATTTGTGAGTTTTGGTTCATCCATGTGTGATGTATTCTTAGCTTGTCATTGTAGTGATACCCGTCGAGTTTTGCGGGGCGGTCCTCTGGTCTGATGTCATTTTTCCATATTTTGGTACATTTAGAGTATTGCTTATTGGTGCACGGACTGCATGGGTTGTCGATTTACATTGTATTGGTATATCATATCACTAGAGTGGTCGTATCGGATGAGATGAGGTCATTGGGCCTCGAATAGATGCTATCGGAATTGATTACAGCGTAATTGGAAGAATAATATCAAACGTTGGCTTAGAAATTTGCTAAAGTTCCTATCGAGGGAGAGAGAGTTCCACAGCTAGCTAATTCAATGAGTGGTTATGAGTTTCCGCATGTTTCTTTCGTCATTGACAGTATGTGAAGGTGTTAGAACGAGGCCTTATTGATAAAGGGTTTATTACCGATATTCGGGTTGTTTTGAGCGTTTGCTACGGTTAGAAATTATCTCCATGAGTATTTGAGTTTTGATGTGCATTGTGTGATCACATCTCAGGTTCCGGATATTGCTTGATCCAGCTTGTTCAGACTTCTTAAGTGTGTTGATGTGAGATTATGATGTTATAGAAATATCAGATGCAGAAATTGGATTCTAAGGCTTACAGGCTAGGTTGGATGAAGAAATTTCGGTCATGTTGTGTTATCAGATCTATTTGGGGTAGGGCAAGGTGGGATCATCCCGGTCAGGTGCATTGTAAGATTATGCAATGATTTTGATGGTTTTAGGAACAACTCTTGGCAGGTTCGAGGGCGATGGTATGTTCAAGTGGGGGACAATGTAACAACCCGAATGGTCGTTTTGAGAAATTTCACTTCGCTTGGTTGTTTGAGGGCATGTGTAGCTCCGTATGATGTATTATGACTTATATGAATAATCGGTTTTGGATTTTGAGGTTATTCGAAATTGATTGAAGGAATGATTCTCAACTGAAGCTTTAAATTAGAAAGGTTTGACCAAGTTTGACTTTTTGAGAAATTGATCCCAGAACAGAGTTTTGATGGTTCTGTTAGGTCCGGATAGTGATTTTGGACTCAGGCGTATTCCCGGATTTGCATTTGGATGTTTCTAGAAGGTTTCGGCACTTATTGGCGAAAATAAGAGATTTGAAGGCTTGGGAAGTTCATAAGTTTGACTGGAAGTTGACCTTGAAGATATCGGATTCGGATTGTGGTTCCGGGAGTTGGAATAACTTCGTCATATCATTTGGGACATGTGTGCAAAATTTAGGTTTATTCCGGGAAGATTTGATATGTTTCGGCCCGTGTTTTGAAATTTGGAAAGTTCAAAGTTCAATTATTTTGAGTTGAGGTGTGATTTGTCAGTTCGACGTTGTTATATGTGTTTTGAGGCCTCGAGCAGGTTCATGTGATGTCATGTGACTTGTGGGTATGATTGGACGGGGTCCCGAAGGGCTCTAGTGTGTTTCAGATTGATTTTGGATCATTATTACTTCATTTCTTTCACTGATGTTTTCTGCTGATAGCGATGTATCAGATGTGCTTCCCATTCGCAAAGGGTAATTTGGCCAGTGCAGAGGCTTGTTCTTCGCGTTCGCGCTTTCTTGGTCACGTTCGCGCTGGGTTGATGCTACCTTCTTCGCTTCGCGTATGAGGGACTACGTTCGCATAGAGTTGAGCTGGGAGTGGGAGCTGGAGGACCTTCTTCATCGCGTTCGCGAGGTGTATGCCGCAATCGCGTAGAACATTTTGTGGGGCTGGTAAATTCTGTTCATCGCGAACGTGTTGGCCATTTCGCATTCGCGAAAGAGGAAGCTGGGCAACCTTATAGAGTGCTCTATTTCGAGGATTTTGGTCATTTTTGCAATTTTGGAGCTATGGAGCTCGGATTGAGACGATTTTTGGAGCAATTTTCGACACAAGGATTGGGCTAAGTGTTCTCTACTCGATTTTGATTATATTTCATGAATCTATCTTTGATTTTGGCTTTTGGTTAGCGAATT
Organism: Nicotiana knightiana; assembly: GCA_005239525.1. NCBI lineage: Eukaryota > Viridiplantae > Streptophyta > Magnoliopsida > Solanales > Solanaceae > Nicotiana > Nicotiana knightiana. The sequence goes on from ML427591.1 coordinate 37,949, forward strand.
GAAAGAGGAAATTGGGGGTTTGGTCCTAAAGTTTAATAATGCAAATTTGTGAGTTTTGAACATCGAATGGGAGTCGAATTTGAGAAAAACTAGTATGGTTGGACTCGTAGTTGAATAGGTTTTCAGAATTTGTTAATTTTGTCAAGTTCTGAGGTTCGGGCCCGGGTTGGTCTTTTAGGCCTATCTCAGGCTTTGATTCAACATTTGATCTTTTACGGTTGGGATTGGTTCCTTAGCCTTGTTTGATGTATTTGAGTTTTTTGGTTAGTTTTGAGCCGTTCAGAGATCAAAACACACATGATGGCATCTTTGGAGCATTTCTTGGCTTGCTCGTCATTTGTTTTGGCTCGTTGTAGATAAGTAAATCTTCTAAGCTTAGTGCTGAGGGTATGAAACCCCGCATTTTGTGTTATATGATCCGTCTTGAGGTGATACACATGTTAGGTGACGGGCGTGTGGGCGTGCACCCTGTGAATTGGGACTCTGTTGTTCCCATGGCACTATGTAGTGGCCCTATTCCGCTGATAATTGTATTTTCCCTATGTGATAAGTACTTGAGTTGTCAATTATGCAAAATACCATGTTTATGCTTTATGCTGATATTAGAACCAAGAGTGGTCATTTCATTGATTTCATTGGTATCCATACTCAGTCGCATTCATATCACATCTCAGTCTCAGTTTTTACTTATCGATATATCATATAATTATTCCTCGTCAGTTCCCATGACATTGTGAGCCCATGGGTGAGACTGGAGAGAGTGATGACTGAGTGAGGCCGAGAGCCTAATTATGAGTGACAGTTATAGGGTCGGGCTGCATGCTGCAGCATGTGATGTTGATTTATTATTCATGGAGGCCGAGAGCCTGATTGATTTTGTGATTGGATCTGGCTTATGATAGTGGTTGGGCTGTAGGAGCCCCTTCGGAGTCTGTGCACACCCCCAATGAGCGCAGTTGATTATATTTAGGGATGGATCTTCCCTGGTATGGAGATGGATCTTCTCCATGAGGCTGGATTGGCCTGTTTTCCTCGGTACTGATTGAATTATGATCAGAGATGTGTATATTCCCGGATGGGTCTTCCCTGGGCCGTATGGACATATACAGTACCGAGTGGTTGAGCATTTATTTGTCATTGAGGGATAGATCTTCCCTGGACATGGATCTTGTCCGAAGCATCTTATATTTGGAGATGGATCTTCTCCATGAGGCTGGATATGCCTGTTTCCTCGGTGCTGAGTGATTGATATGTGTATATTTCCGGGATGGATTTTCCCTGGGCCGTATAGTCCATATACAGCACCAAGTAGGTGAGCATGATGAGTGGGAGCTGTGATACCGTGAGGTTGAGTACTCTGAGAGTGTCAGTACATGATTCATCTTTGAGATACATGGCATTGGCATGCATATATGACGTACATGCACAGAGACGTATTTTCCTCATGTTGTTTGGTATCACATTATTCATGATATTCTACATATATTGGTATGTGGTCATAGCGATTTATCTCACACTTGTTTTCTAGAAAGGAAAATGAAGCATCTTACTTAGTACCAGAAAAGACTTTTGAAATGGAAATAACTTTTTCAAACTACCTCATAATTCATGACTCTTTTGGTAAAGAATTTGGATTTTTACTAATATTCTCGAAAGGCGGAAGTATTTTTGGAAAACTGTGGGAAAGCTGGGTATTTTCTCTCTGAGATATCTCCTGATTTATATGCTCTCTGTGTTTATGAATTGTTGTTGCCCTTTGTGTTGGACCCGATCATTTTACAACTCGGCACTGATTTCAACCTAAGGTTAGTTTTGTTACTTAATCAGTACATGGGGTCGGTTGTACTGATACTACACTCTACACATTGCATGCAGATCCTGGATGCAGCGGTTGATGTGTTCGAAGGTGGATGCACTTGAAGATGCACCTGCGTCCTTGTTGTAGCTGCCTCAGTTATTCGGGGTTGCCTTAGATCAATTTGTGCTGTTTACGTATTGTTCAAACAGACTATGTAATTATTTTATTTTCGTCTTGTAAACTCTATTCTTAGAAGCTCATGATTTGTACTACCCGTCCTTGGGACATATATAGAATTCAGTAAATTATTTTGTTAAATTATTTATATTAGTTAAAATGAAACTGGATAATTGTAATTGTCTTACCTAGCGGGTTAGTTTAGGTGCCATTACGACTGGTGGATTTGGGGTCGTGACACTCTAGGACCTGATCAACATGGACACGTTGCTATGGAATATGGGCCGAAGGTGTCTGAGATCCTCCCCCAGCCTGAGATGTGGCTGGTGCAAACCCTGCCTGAGCTATAGCACTGAACATGCTCAAGAACTGTGCTAGGGTTTCTTTAAGTGCAGGGGTGACGATAATTGTTTGGCTACCATGTCTATATGGAGCTTAATGTCATTTTCTAGGGTTGTGGTTCTTTCATGACTATTGTATATGGATATTGATTTTTGTTTCTTGATTATCATATTGTTTTATTTATTCAATCTTGCGCTTAATTATTTAATTTCTTAACCACAATAGAATACTATCTACGAATCTAGAATTAAACTCAAAAGTGAGAATTCTAGATTACATATAGGATTGAGTGGAGCAAGTTCTTGAACCTGGGTATCGGGGAACGGATTCGCAATTAGGATAGACATATACCCAATTGTCTTGATTGGTTGATATACAGGAATTATAAATGTGTTCTTGTTAGTTCTAATTCCATAGACATATAGGCGTTAGGATAGCTAGAATAGGCGAATAAGAACTCGATAGATTCTTATGAGCAATCTTAACCATGTGAACCAATAAACTAGATAAATTAGTTAGTCATTTCAATTGAAGAATACAATATGAATGTTAGATGGACCATAACCCTGGATTGTTTTCATCACATTGTTAATGTAAAAATCTGCTCTTGCTTAGTTTAAATTTCATTAGTTAGTTTTTTTTTAGTTTAATTATGCATCACTACTTTGGGATTTAATCATTGTTTAGATAATTAGGATAGTCTAATTTAGTTAATAGTTAATCACAAGTTCTACTGGATTTGACATCCGACTTTTAATCACTTTATTAATTGATGGCCACGTATACTTGCGTGTGCGTTTGGCCGCAACAAGTTTTTGGCGCCATTGCCGGGGACTTAGAAATTAACTATTTTACTAGATTACTTTTTACTTTTTATCTTTCCAAGTTTTATTTTTTGTTCTTCTCTTTTTGTAAATATTTTATTTTTATAAATATTTGATTTTTCTCTTAGTGTGTTTCTAGTTCTCTTAGCAAATATGGGGATGAAATATTCGGAGGTAAGGTTATTGAAGAAGATGCTTGGTTGACGGAAGACTTTTATGGACCGTAATTTTGGGCTTGTCATGGCCTGACCTCTTGGAGATCTGAATTTGATTATGGGAGTAAGGGTTGGTATTGGACGTATATTCTCGTTTAGGAGAATATGCGGAACGACGTTGTCTTCTAACAACTTTGGTAAATGATTGGTCTAAGGAGAGAGTTCATCTTGTACGTAAAATTGACAGATTTGCTTGGTTGTGCATAATTTGGATGTAGATTTGAGTGCAAAGGTTGATGCGTGTAATGCCCAACAATTTAATGATGAGCTGTGTGAAGCTGAAAAAAATCACCTAGACCAAATTGAGGAGCTAAAACGAGAATACCTATTATAGACCATGTTTTTCTTGAGGAAGCTAGTGTTGTGAAGAGTCCTCTAGAGTCATATGAGGGAATAGATAACATTACTTGGTAGACTTGAGTGTGTGTATATATGGGAATGTAAATAGCAGTACAATTCATGAGTTAGAGCGCATTAGACCTCATTCTAATCATTTTTCCACATTGTGTTTAGATAGTAAAATAACAAGCCATCTGAGCGTATGAGAGAGTCAAAAGGTGAGGATGAGAGTTCCTATCTTCTTGAATTTTTTGTGCCAAAAAGCAAAAATTACATTCCTCATCTAAAGGCCAAGAAGTGCAGAGTGAAAAATTTATTATTTGGCCTAGTTATATTTTTAGCCCCACCACTGGAGCATAGCCGCAGACAAGATGCCATGTTAGGGGTACAATTCATAAGTTCATGTTGAAGGAAAAAATGGTTTACGCCGTTTCGTGACATTAAATTAGGCGCTTGTTAGGAGGCAACCCAACTTTACTGCTTTCTTTTATTTATGTTTATTTTTGGTTTATTTAATTTTCATTATATTTGCAGTGTTGTTTTATATTGTAGGATTATGAGCATAGGAAGAAAGCCATTAGAAGTGTGGAAAAGCAAACCAGATTATTGGAACTAGTGTGAGATACCCGCACAAAGGACCATCCTTCGAAGAAGTATGAGTACCCCATGAGCTGCTAATGCTTCGGCCTTTGGCCTTTCAGAGAGTTTCTTGTTCACCCTTATTATTTTTTCTTTATTTGTGCATCTGGGACACTACACACTTTTAAGTGTGAGGTGGAAAATACACTGTGATTTGTATAGTATAATATTAGTATATTGTTCGTTTTTATCTTTTTGTGCATAATTAGTAAATTAATGGTGTAGTATAGCAGTAGTAGTTTAGTAACTTAATTTTAAAAAATAAATAAGTAAAAAAAGGTCTACTTTTTTAAAAAGCATTTGAACTTTTCCTAACGAAGGATCTCCTAGGCAGTTTTCTCGAGGGACTAAATTCTAAAAAAATGATGATAAACAAAAATACAGAAAAATATATCTTTTAGCTTTCTTTTGGTAGTAATAATCCTCGTGTTTCATTGTGCCTCGGTTCTTTTCCATGGGATGTAACTTGAACCAGGTAGTAGTATTAGTTTTTTTATTTTTAGAGTAGATTAGGATTCAGGAAATAAAAGGAGGAAGATTGACGAACCTAGGCACTCTTGACTTATTTGATAGCAACATATTTAGGCTTTGGCATGTGTAATATCTTCCATATATGTTTGAAATTGAGCATGGTGGCTTTATATATTGGATAACATGTTTTGTGACACCTATGTCTCATTTTCTTGACTTATGTTCACTTTTTGCTTAATGCTTAATAACTCGTGGCTTCGTAAATACTGTATTAACTGAGAGTCGGAATGGAACCGTACTTAGTGAATCATGTGCTATGTGTGCTGAGGTTTTTGTGTAGTCCGTGTTTTTGTGATTGAGTCTAGTACCTGCCCGGTATGTGAGTTGAAGTGAAATTTTAGGTGATGGTCGATTTCAAAATTGATTTTAGGCTTTCTTTGCTCTTTTTGAGCTTATTGTTTACCATAAATAGAATTTATCCCGAATTAACTATTTTGAGCTTATAGACTTTTATTTGGCACCCGCATTACATCTTATACCATTTTTGTTCTTAATTGACATTATTTTTATGCTTTTACCTCTTAAGGAACTTTAATTGTAAAATGAGAGCTAAAATAAGTAAGAATGGACTAAGTGTGAGGTGACTTTTGAGTGAAACCAATGAAAGAAAGAAAGGTGAACTTGTTTTCTAAAATAATACACCACTACTAGAAATTGAAAAAGAAAAAATAGTTGAAAAAAAAAGAAAAAGAAAAAAAAAATTAATAAATTTCTTATTTTTGCTAGTGGAGTGTAGCTGACGATAGAGCTTAAAGAAAAGGGAATATTTTTGGGGGTAATATTATTTGTAAAACTAAAGAATTTGCGCTTAAGTTATTTGGTGATGTGTCAAAGTGCTTATGAAGGTTAGCCACTATTCCTAAAATATATCATACTCGTCCCTTAGCCCACATTACAACAATGAAGAAGTCCTAATTGATTTTAGATCGAGCGAGCTTATATTTGTAAAGATTTATATTAAGGCCAAGCATATGGTACCAATTGCATGCATGCGACTTCTTTTGTGAAAGTGAGAGTTTTCTTTTATATACAAGGAAGTGCTTAAACTATATTTGATCATGAGATTCAGATGTGTGGATTGAACCAACTCTCTATTCTTGTTGTGAGGGGACATGGTCAAGCGAGGGTTATGTAACGTTATTATACTTCTCTATGATATTGGGTGTTCAAGCCATGAGTGCATTGTGACATTGAGTCGGCCTTTGAGACTAGGATAGTTATGAACATGTTAACTTTGTTTTGATTATTATTGAAGTGTGGCATGAGTTATGGGAAGTGTGTGTTGAATGCATATGCTAAAGTCTAATTGTTGCAATCAACCATGGTCATAGGTGTAGCATGCTTTCAATTGTAGGAGCTTAATTTTGTTTCGTCGACTATAATTGTTTGTTTGGGGATGAACAAATGTTTAAGTGTGGGATAGTAATGTTGGGCATATTTCCTATGTTTCGATATTAATTTACTTTTAGTTTTACCGCTTTTTTATTGTATTTGATATTGAATACTCAATTTAACTTGATTATGGAGTTTTATACTTAATTGGGTGTTAATGGATAATGTAGGTACATTGAAAATAAACTTTGAAGCAAAAGTTGTAAATCTAAAAGAGTGATTAGAAGGAGAATCTAATAGATCCAATCATAACTAATGAGTACTTGCTAATCATTACGTGATGATTGGATAAAGGTTATAAAGGAATTGAACAAGCAAAATGATATGAAAAGCAGAATGAATTGAGGAATTAGCTGAAGACGTGAAGAATTGTCAGATGCAGGCGGCGCGAGAGTTTTAGTTCGCGTTTGAGCTTGCGTCGCAACTTCCAGCGCGAGTTTCTTTTTTCGAGCCTATTTTTTTATCTTTTTAATTTTGGACTTGATTATTTTATTTAGATTTTTTTTATATTTATAAATAATCATTAAACACAATTTTTAGAACTTTTGACCAAGGGAGAACATAGAGACATCGTGGAGGTCGGGTTTCATCTTTTCTTCCATCAAACTTGGTAATTTTTATGTGTCTTTGTATAACTTATTGTCTACCATGTTTATGTGGAGCTAAATTTCACGTTCTAGTGTTGTGGTTCTTTCATGACTATTGTATATGGATATTGATTTTTGTTTTCTGATTATCATATTGATTTATTTATTAAATCCTGCGGTTAATCATTTAATTGCTTGATCACAATGGAATACTATTTACGAATCTAGAATTACACTCGAAAGTCGGAATTCTAGATTGCATATAGGATTGAGTGGAGCAAGTTCTTAAACCTGTGCATCGGGGAACGAATTCGCGGTTAGGATAGACATATACCTAATTGCCTTGATTGGTTGATTTACAGGAATTATAAATGCATTCTTGTTAATTCTAATTCCATAGACATATAGGTGTTAGGTTAGCTTGAATAGGCAGATAAGTACTCGACAGATTCTTATGAGCATTATTAACCTTGTTAAACATTAAACTAAATAAATTAGTTAGTCAATTCAATTGAATAATACAATAGGAATGTTAGATAGTCCATACCCTAGATCGTTTACATTACATTGATAATATAAAAATTTGTTGTTCCCCTGTTTAAAGTTCATTAGTTATTTTCCTTTTAGTTTAATTACTTTAGCATCACTATTTTTGAGTTTAATCTTTGTTTAGATAATTATGATTGTCTAATTTAGTTAATAGCTAATCACAAGTCCTTGTGGGTTCGACATCCGACTTTTAGTAACTTTATTACTTGACGACCGCGTATACTTGCATGTGCGTTTGACAGCAACAAAAATATAAAGAACAAAATCGAATAAAGTAAGAAACAATTGAAGAAGAGACGAACCTTGGCCTTAAGTTATAATTTTCCGGTAGCAAGAACAATATCTAGAACAAAGTATTTTGCAAAATAACGTTAACAGAATAAGAGAATAAGTTTAGTCTTTTTTCATGCAAGTATTTGTGTCCTTACAATAAGTACATATTCCTCTATTTATAGCTATGTTAAGGTTGTCAAGATTCCCAAATCAAGCTATTCTTTAATGTGAATAAAGACCCCTCTTGATAACCGCATAATGGTTGAGTGTAAATGTTAAGATGCTTTGTAAATGTCGCTCCTTGAATGCTGACTTCTTCAACCAGTATCTTACTTTCAAACTTCCCTCTCTCTGGTCTTGGTGTCATCGGGATTCATACAAAATCGGCCACTTACTTGGATCCGATGTTGTTACATCACGTATTTTCGTATGTTAAAGTTTCGTAGTAAGTTAATCGGCGTAAGTTCGGGGATAGGATTACTTTGAGATTTTAAGCATTATGCTATTTCAAACAAGTGATAAGTAAATTCGTGAAGGCGAGAGGGTAAGCAAGTCAAAGAAAATGAATTTTCGTCCAAGTTTGGCATGTTGGGATAAAATACGGCCCGAGCTAAAATACTCGATATTTATGGACTCGTGACATACATTAGGTGTATAAGGTATGTAAAAAGTGAGTAGTATTGTAAGTAAGTGGGAATAATTCTCAATTACGCGGGTGATTGATTAATTATGGGGTAACGAGACATTACCTAATTAATTGGGGATATATTGGATAAGTATTAGAAAAGCATGAGATAGCAGCGCTCCATTCAAAGTAAATGACTCATCACTTGAAATGATAGATGGCAAAACAATGTATTATAAAGATATGACTCTTAGTCATATTTCCTTAGGTGTAGAAATTGCACGGGGCACCCTATTTGGTCGCTCCCATTTAACCTATACCCATATTTTAAAAATTATTTAACCTATTCCCTAATTTTTACAACTTCAGGCGCCGCCTTCCTGATACCTGTGCAAAACTTCAGCTTATTTAGTTCAGAAGTTTTTACAAATTAACTAAACAACTTCAGCATCTTCTACTGAAGTTTTTGAAAAACCTTTATGACAAAACTAATTAATCCAGGACAAAACTTCAGCTTATTTAGTGCTAAAGTTTTTACAAATGAACTACATAACTTCAACATCTTTTGCTGAACTTTTTGAAAAAGCTTTATGACAAAGCTAATGAATCCAGGAAAAAACTTCAGCTTATTTAGCGCTGAAGTTTTTAGAAATGAACTAAATAACTTCAGCATCTTCTGCTAAAGTTTTTGAAAAAGCTTTATGACAAAACTAATTAATGCACGACAAAACTTCAGCTTATTTAGTGCTGAAGTTTTTACAAATGAACTAAATAACTTAAGCATATTTTGCTGAAGTTTTTTGAAAAAGCTTTATGAAAAAACTAATTAATTCAGGACAAAAGTTCAGCTTATTTAGTGCTGAAGTTTTTACAAATGAACTAAATAACTTCAGCACTTCTGCTGAAGTATTTGAAAAAGCCTAGAATGCTGAAGTTTGTCTGATTGTCTTTGCTACTTCATGCCCCTATGCCAGAAGTTTATGCGAAAAGTGGGTACACTTATAATTTTTTTTGCAAAGCAAGTATAACTTAAAACGTGACCCAAAAAATGGCTATAGATGCAAAAGCCCCGCCTTAGGTGGCTATCTATAGTAAGAAGACAATCACGTGTAAGACATTTGAGTTGGTTTCATTTATACAAGTTTAGGCTTCATTTGGACAGAGAATAATAAAGTGAGATATCATAATACCTTTCCCAACCAAGAGAATAAAGTTTCCTTTCAAGTATTTCATAAGAAGTGATTGTCGACAACCACTTGAGCCTTGACAATCTTAAACGCTAATTCACAATAAACGTGAATTAAAACTAAGGAACGTGACGGATTTTTGGCAAAATTTTTATACAAAGTTACACTGCATAATAATAACGGAATTTTACAATTTTAAAGAGAGCACGGTGCAAGCTTTTCCAATAATATCATACGAAATTTTCCCTACTCCAGGTATGTTATGGCTAAGCCCTTTCTTCATTTTCGCATGATCTTGTAATTACATGAGTTTGATAACGAGGCACAAAGAAAAATTCATATCCCGGAATTTATGTATATTTTCCTAGTTTCGTAAGTTACAATATTCTGCTTATCGGGACTTCATATTCAATTGAGTATTTCCTTCTTCTAGTCAGGAGAGCATAGAGTTTATATATACAGTATTACAGTATTTTTATTACATCGAGCTATAATCGATGGGCAGGCCCCTATTGGGAAACCTCTTATCAGATGGTAAGATACATACCGAGCCTACTGTGGTCGAGTGCCTATGAGCGAGCCTAGTTGGTCGATACACAAAGCCTAGTATGGCCGAGCGTCTATGAGAGAGACTACTATGGCAGAGCAGTTATATATATATATAGAGCCTTATAGGCCCGGACAACTATTTTACTTACTATACTGAGAGAGTTGAGTCAGTATCAGCAGGTAAGAATATCTTCAGATCATCTTTGACTTCCATTTGCTTTCATTTATTATATTATCAGTTCAGTTTCAGCTTTCCGAATATTGCCTTACATACTCGGTACATTATTTCGTACTAACATCTCTTTTCTGGGGGCGCTGCATTTCATGCATGCAGGTTTAGACAGACAGACGGGTAGACCTCCTCATTAAGTGTTGCCCGAGTTCAGCTTGATCAGTAAGCTCCATGCCTTTCAGAGTTTTCGGGTCTATAATTTTATGTATATCTTGTGTATATATGTATATATGTTTTGAGTAGGTCGAGGAGCTGTTCCGATCACAGTATATCCACCAGTAGAGGCTTGTAGACAAATCCTGTCAGTTAGTGCAATATGTTGGGCTGCTAGGCCTTTTATGTATATTTGGTTGGTTTGCCAGCTGTAGTAGTTGTGACGGCCTTGTTGGCCCAACTTTATATTGTTATTTAGTCAGCATTCGTTGTTGTCTTGCAATGTGGCCCATGTCCAAAGTATGACATCACATGTTCAGAGTTCCGTAGTCGCAAGTTGGTACGCAAGGGTAGATGAGGCACCGGGTATTGGTCTCGCTCCCAGGTTCGGGACATGACAGATATCGCGCCCCTTTTTTCCTCGCGAAATCGGGTTTCGACATTTTTGGGACAACTCTTGTTTTGGGATTGGTTTGGAATTGGAAGAGTCTCCACCTAACGGATTAAAGTGCGTTAGGGTACTAGAGCAATTAACTCATTTAACTAGTTAACATCACCAGAGATCGGATAAGTGTTCAAATTACCTTGAGGGAAAGGTATTAGGCACCCCTCGAGGTCCACAACGGTGGGTCCCGACCGAACTTCAATTAAGTGAATTTTTCCAAAAAAAAAGGGAAGAAAACAATTTGAACAAATCTATTTTTAAGCAGGAGTGTATAAAGGGGGGAGGGAGTCCTAAGTTTTTTAACCTATAGGATGACCCCGTGCAATACTTTGTAACTCCCTCAAGTCGAGGTGTTACTCATAGTACTTAGCACATGGGTTATCATCTCCTTACTACCCGATTAATATCTTTAAGTTGTTACTTAAGCGTTCTAGTTGATTCTAGCTCGTCCCTTATGCGTGCGCTACCCGTCCCTTATCTATGGCCCTGGAGGTATTAGGACCTCTATTTGGGATAGTCCTAAACCAACCTATATTACTTTAAAATGTAAAATCTAGGCGACAAACAAAAACAAATAGGACTTTCAAATAAGGAACAAGTATGGGCTCACATGGACCTCCGCATATAGACAACAAAAAAATGCAAAGTTTATTAACTTTGGAATCCTGTAGGCAGGATATCTATGTGGTAAAATAGAATGCCGATATAGTTTTATTAAGGCGAGCATTACGACCTATTTATTTTCCTACTTGTTTTATTCAGCCTGAATATGGTCATTTCAGGCAGTAATATGGCACAATTATAACCCCGGGATCATTATTAAGTCCTATAGACATATTGCCTAAGTGATTGACAGTAATGAGTGAATTCAGAATCGACCAAGAGGATCCTATGGGCATGATATCTATGAACTTATTAATTACAGACCTATAGGCATGATTTCTAGGTGTAGCACGAATTTTAATCTATAGAGATAGGTTTTATTCCTTTTCAATTCTATAGGCATGCTTTCTAAATGTTGAATTGACTTAAACCCTATAGGCAAAATTTCTAAGTTTGAAGCTGATTGTAGTCCTATAGGCATGATATCTATCGCAGAATTGATTTAAAACCTATAGGCAAGATTTCTAAGTTTGAAACTGATTTTAGTCCTATAGGCATGATATCTATTAACCGTATATGGGCAGAATTTAAATAGATTGCTAGGAAAGATAATTATCTCAAACAACAAAGTCCTATAGGCATGATTGCTAATGCACATTTGTTGAAAACATGTATAATCCCTATGAACAGGATTTCTAATGTACAGAATTAAACGAAAGTCCCATAAGTAGGATCTCTAGTATGCAAAAAAGTAAAAACACAAAATAAAAAATGATTATGAAAGTCCTATAGGTAGGATTTCTAAACACAACATAGTACTCACATAGCTCAATCAGCATAATTAAATCCTATAGGTAGGATTTCTACCCAGTTTTAACAAAAGATATAAGTAACCTCCCCCCCCCCCCC